>BOPN01000526.1:170000-172500 GCA_017312705.2 Penaeus japonicus | reverse complement strand
ATAGCAACCAGAAAATGACTCTCTTCAAAATAAACAGACAAACACAAAAACAATTGTAATGAAAGGCGGCCAAAAAAACAACAACCAAAAAAACGGTGCTTCGTGTCTGTGATGCTGGTTGATGAACGTGCTTCCCTCTTTGAACTTTCTGTGAGAAGCTGTTTAATGTTTTTTACGCACTTTTCTACTTTTTTCTCTCTTTTTTTGTTTGTGTTTTTCATGTTTTGTTCTCTCTCTGTCTACTTACTCTCTCTGTCAATGTTTGTATCTCTCTGTTACTGTGTCTTTTTTTTTTTCTTTCTCTCTTTCTTTCCCTTTCTCTCTCTCTCTCTTTCTTTATCTTTTTCTCTTTCTCTCTACCTCTCCCACCCTCTCTCTCTCTCTATCTATCTATCTCTATCCCTCTCTCTTTTCCTCAATCTCACTAGAAATCGTTATACCTCCCACATTACCCCTCTCTCATTCTCTCCCTCTCTAACCCCCCCCCCTTGCAAGATAGCAAGGGTGAGAGAACACCACTAAGGAGACATTCTCAACACCCGAGTTGGTTCAAGCGCCCCACTACACACCCTAGTCATCCCAGCGTGGGTGTACTCAGAGGTTGAACTTCCACGCCGTTGTCAGTTTTGATTATAATTTGTGAATTGGCGTGTATTATAAGAGGGGAGACTCGGGGAATGTGTATGGTTATCTTTCCAAAAGGTAGTTGCGACGAGATGTACGATTTAATTGAAGGGTTGGCTGTATTTTGGCGTTGTTATTGCGGATATTCATGCGTGTATAGGTATTGATGAATTGTATTGCTAGCGTAATTGCATGTTTTCATTGATTCTAGAGGGGGGGTTTTATGATTCAATGAGCGTGTTTGGGGGGGATGGGGAGAGGGGATTAAGTCATTTTTATAACCTTACAGTGAAAAGGAAAAAGAGAAAACAAAAAAAGCATAGCTGACACCTCCCTCCCCAATAGTTGTTTCAAAATCGGCGCTCCAGTTGTGGTGCGGTTGCCCCATCGCAGACAATTTTGAACATTTGAACATCGACTGTTCCTTATCCATCAGCAGTTCAAGATGACATGAACACTCAGATTGCTCGATTTTTTACCGACGTGTCCGGAGGGTTAAGTTGCAAAAGGAGGGAGACTGCAATTCTTTTTTTTTTTTTTTTTTTTTTTTATTCGTTTCGATTTCACACACTTTGCTCAGATAGCAATGACTGGTGTTACAAAATGCCGTTTTGTTTTCATGGTTTTTGTATTTTTTTTCTTGATCATTCTGTTTCAATATTGCAATAAAAACAGCTCGACGAGTTGATAAATTGCTTTAAGTCCATGTCGCCGATGAATTTCAACATGTGTTGTCTCTCTCTCTCTCTCTCTCTCTCTCTCTCTCTCTCTCTCTCTCTCTCTCTCTCTCTCTCTCTCTCTCTCCTCCTGTGATGACTACCTGTCAGAATGGTAATTTTTATCGTTAATTTTATCATTACAATTATTTTCATATTTTTTGTCATCATTGATGTTATCATAACTGTAGTGAATAATACCATTATTACTGTTATTATCATCAGTATCACTATTGTTATTGATATTATCATAATAATAATTATCATCATTACTACTATTAATATGATTATCATCATTATCATTGTTATCTTTATCATTTTTACTATTTTCATCCTCAGCATTGACAATTTTCACAAATGTTATCATTATTACTATAACCATTATCAATATCGCCTCTCTCTCTCTCTCTCTCTCTCTCTCTCTCTCTCTCTCTCTCTCTCTCTCTCTCTCTCTCTCTCTCTCTCTCTCTCTCTCTCTCTCTCTCTCTCTCTCTCTCTCTCTCTTCTCTCTCTCTCTCTCTCTCTCTCTCTCTCTCTCTCTCTCTCTCTCTCTCTCTCTCTCTCTCTCTCTCTCTCTCTCTCTCTCTCTCTCTCTCTCTCTCTCTCTCTCTCTCTCTCTCCTTCCCTCCCTCCCTCCCTCCCTCCCTCCCTCCCTCCCACCCCCCCACCCTTCCCCTCCCTCCGTCAGCGCGCCCCTTCGGGCAACAAAAGAAATACATCGACTTCCGAACTCCCCGACTAGGCCGCGAGAGTGTCGGGGGTGTCGTGGCGTCGGGGGGTGGGGGGGTGGGGATGGGGCTTGCACAGCGGCGTTGGACGCGGGTTTCAGCGCGCACGCCTCCGACACGCGCCCTTGCCACGTGTACGGCCGCGCCCATCGCCGACCTTCGGGGTACTTGTCGTAAGGGTCGATTTCCTATACGGTGTGCGAAAGGGTTAGGCATGTCATCTTTCCCTCGCTCCCCCTCCTCCTTCCCTCCCTCTCTCCCTCCCTCTCCTCCTTCCCTCTCTCCACCCTTCCCCCTCCGGCCTCCCTCCCCCCCTCCCTATCTCTCTCTCTCTCTCTCTCTCCGAAAGAGTGAAAGAGAGAAAAAGAGAGAGAAGGAGAAAGAGAAAATGTCAATGGGTAATAATAATGATGATGATAATTAGGATAATAA
>BOPN01000526.1:150000-152500 GCA_017312705.2 Penaeus japonicus | reverse complement strand
TATATATATATATATATATATATATATATATATATATATATATATATATATATATATATATATATATATATCTTTCTCTCCCTCTCCCTCTCCGTCTGCGTGCCACTCTCTCTAGTCTATTACAATTTAGTATGCTCTAAATGCACACCACTTATATGATTCGCTTCACCAATGTATCATAAATGTATTATAAGGATAAGGATATAAAGTATATAATGTGAAAATTATCAGTTATAACAATAATAGCAATGATAATGACAATAGTGATAACATTGGTATTGATAATGATGATAATCACAATAATAACAATTATAATCATAATTATAAGATAACCACAATAACAACAGAAATGGTGATGATGATGTTGATAATGATAACAATAAAGATCAAAATGACATGATTAAAGAAATGATGACGATGTACATAACAATCATACTGATATGAATGATGATAACGATATTTTTGATAATGATAAATATCATTATTATAATCTTCATGAATAGCAAAAAGATAATGTTAAAGATAATTATTCACAACACACGCTCAATAATAACATGGAATACAAAGCATTATAATCCACCGGCCCTAATTTGAATATCCATTTAGATAAAAGCATTATAACACTAATCAAAGAGTCGAGGAATAAAAAAAAAGAAAGAAAGAAAGAAAGAAGTAAATGAATAAATAGATAAACAAATAAGTAAATGAATAAATAGATAAACAAATAAGTAAATGAATAAATAGATAAACAAATAAGTAAATGAATAAATAGATAAACAAATAAGTAAATGAATAAATAAATAAACAAATAAGTAAATGAATAAATAGATAAACAAATAAGTAAATGAATAAATAGATAAACAAATAAGTAAATGAATAAATAGATAAACAAATAAGTAAATGAATAAATAAACAAACAAACAGAGAAATATAACAACCAATCCAAAAAAAGGCGGGAAAATGACACGACACGAAAACGCATTTCCAGACGGCATCAAAAATCAAACTAAATTCCTCCGAGTTTTAATGAGGCTCCAGGAATCTTCGTTCATACGTTTGAAGTAAGTGTTTAAGAAGAAGACCATCACCGCCCGCAGCTTCTGGTCACAGATATGGGTCACAAATTCCCCGTCGGATGAGAGATGCGCGCGCTATGTCTGTTGTCTCCGCCCTTGTCTCTTCCCTCGCTTTTCTCTCTCTCTTTTCCTCCTCTCACTCTCTTGATCTCGTTTCCATCCTCCTCCTTCTTCTTCTTCTTTCTTTCTCTTTATTTCTCTTTTTACTTTTTTCTATCTCTATCTATATCTAGCTCTGTCTCCGTCGCTCTCTCTCTCTCTCTCTCTCTATCTATCTATCTATCTAACTATTTATCTATCTATCTATATCTTGTGCACTCTTGCTTTTCTTCTCCTATTCCTACACACACACACACACACACACACACACACACACACACACACACATACCTGGCCAGCCATGTTTTGCCCTGCCAGAAACTATATCTCGTTCCCCAATCTATATTTCGTCAGGCAGAAATACATGCATCTGCGGCTGTCCATTACTCAATGCACAGATTCATGCACACAATTTGTCGCCGTCCTCACCTTGCTTATCTCCCGAATTTATTGCGAATTGCGTCTCATTTCGTTAAAGATTACAACGGGCGCCGGTCATATCCACGTAGAGGTATGTATGTACGTGTAGTGAGCACATGTATGCTTCGTATGTACAGAGTACACACGGACATGTACGTATATACGTTCACAGACACATATACACAAAGCCACACAAATCCAAACAAGCACAAACACACACACACAAATCCAAACACAAATACACACACACACACACACAAATCCACACAAGTCCACACACACACACACACACACACACAAATCCACACACACACACACACACACACACACACACACACACACACACACACACACCACACACACACACACACACACACACACACACACACACACACACACACACACACACACACACACACACACACAAATCCACACACACACACACACACACACACACACACACACACACACACACACACACACACACACACACACACACACACAAATCCACACACACACACACAAATCCACACACACAAATCCACACACACACACACACGCTACGTGACATTATTTTAGGTTAATTATCTTGTGTAACAAGTCCTCTTCGCATTTTTGGAAAGTATAAGTGTATATATTTTTTATATATTCTATGGAGTCAGTTATATTATCAATTTTTCACCTTATTCATTATTCCATAATTTTAATCACATGTGTGTACGTGCGTGTGTGTTTTTGTTTAAGAATTTATAAGTATTGATTCTCCTCCCTTGTAAATGGCCATGTAAGTATCTTTATTATTTATATCATCATCATTATCACTATTATCATCATCATGATTATTAATATTACCCTTATTGTTGTTTATCAGACTATCATCTTTCATTATCATCATTATTATTGTT
>BOPN01000526.1:135000-137500 GCA_017312705.2 Penaeus japonicus | reverse complement strand
ATATATATATATATATATATATATATATATATGTATGTATGTATGTATATATATGTATATATATATATATATATATATATATATATATATATATATATATATATATATATATGTATGTATATATATATATGTATAAATATATATATATATATATATATATATGTATATATATATATATATATATATATATATATATATATATATATATATATATATATACATGCGTGTGTATGTGTGTGTCTGTCTGTGTGTTTGTAGATGTCTGTGTGTTTATACACACACACACACAGGGCGTTTTTCTCTTATATATATATATATATATATATATATATATATATATATATATATATATATATATATATATGTATGTATGTATATATATAAACATATATATACTTAGGGGCTTCAAAGAGTTCGTGAAAAAGGACAGTATGAAAAAAGGGTTTCAGCTATAATGTTTATTTTTCAACATCTGCTCCATTAAGGTCAATACACTTCTGCAAACGTTGATACCAGCCTATCAGTTCGTCTGAGTAAAACTGAGGGTCATGTGACCAGAACCATGTCAGAGCAGCTCTTTTTACATAACGGCAACCGAGGGAAAATTGTTACCTTTCAATTATTTTTATTCGTTTGGATACAAAAAGAAGTCGGATGGGGCTAAATCGGAGCTGTAAGGTGAATGGCGGACGATTTCCCATCGAAATTCACGAAGCTCAGCTCTTGTCTTGGTGGAAGAGAACGCGTTGATGCAGCTTTCCAGGGGGGTTTTCTCTTATTTTTTGGATTTTTTTTTCAATACTCATTGATGATAAGCAGATGTACAAGGAAGCGAAGAACAAGGCAAAGGTGGCAGTAGCGAAAGCAAAGAAAGAAGCGAGTGAGGAGATATATGAGAAGCTGGATACGAAAGAGGGGAAAAACATGGTGTATAGAGTGGCAAAGTAGGGGGATAGAGCAGCAAAGGACGTACAACAAATCAGGCTGATAAAGGACGCTGAGGATAGAGTGTTGACCACCGAGGAGGAGATGCTGCAGAGATGGAAAGACTACTTTGAAGGGCTGATGAATGTTGAAAACCCCAGGGAAATGAGAGAGGAACATGGGGTGATGGCAGAAGTAATGGTCGCAGGAATAACACAGGACGAGGTAAACGAGGCACTGAAAAAGATGAAGAGAGGCAAAGCTTTAGGGCCAGATAACATTCCTATAGAAGCATGGATAAGCCTAGAAGAAGCAGGGGTTGGATACTTAACATCTCTATTCAACAAAATCCTTGCAGGAGAGAGAATGCCAGACGAGTGGAGAAAGAGCACATTGATACCCATTTACAAGAACAAAGGAGACTCACAGGATTGCGGTAACTACCGAGGCATCAAACTAATGAGTCATACAATGAAGTTGTGGGGAAAGGTGATAGACACAAGGCTAAGGAGCTGCTGCAGAATCTGTGATGAACAGTTTGGTTTTATGCCAGGGAGAAGTACCACAGATGCCATCTTTGCACTGCGAACATTGATGGAGAAGTACAGAGAGGGACAAAAGCAACAGATTGTGTGTTCCTTGATCTGGAGAAGGCATATGATAGATTACCAAGAGAAGAACTTTGGCACTGCACGCAGGAGTCATCGATACCAGAGGTGTATGTAAGGGTGGTGCAAGATATGTATAATGAGTGTATGACAGCAGTGAGGAGTGCAGTGGTTACCACAGAAGGGTTTAAGGTGGAAGTTGGATTACATCAGGGGTCAGCCCTGAGCCCGTTCTTGTTTGCTGTTATCATGGATAAGTTAACTGATGGGCTTAGGAAAGAAGCACCGTGGTCTATGATGTTTGTAGACGACGTTGTGCTAAGAGAAGTAGAGGAAGATCTGGAAGAGTGGAAATATGCCCTGGAGAGGCGTAGCATGAAAGTCAGCAGAAGGAAGACTGAGTATATCTGAGTAAATGAGAAGGAAGGAGATGGCAGAGTTAAAATGCAAGGGAAAGAGATCAAGAAAGTGAGTGAATTTAAGTATCTGGGTTCAACAGAAGACTGTGAAGGATCTAATAATGTTGAAGTTAAAAGGAAAATACAGGCAGGCTGGAATGGGTGGAGAAAAGTGACGGGAGTTTTGTGTGACAGGAACATGCCAATAGGAGCGAAGGGGAAAATCTATAGGACGTGTGTAAGACCAGCAATGTTATATGGCATGGAGACAGTACAAGTAACAAAGTTACAAGAGGCAAAGATGAAGGTGGCACAGATGCGAATGTTGAGATTCACTCTGGGTCTTACACGGAAAAACAGAATAAGGAATGAGACATTGAGGGACATGCTAGCTACAAGAAGGCTTGGGAAGAACTTAAGAGAGTGTAGACTGGGATGGTTTGGGCACGTGAAGAGAAGGGAAGAGAACTTCGTTGCCCGAAGAATGCTGCAGATGGCATTACCAGGAGAGAGACGTAAAGGTAGACCGAAAAGGCGTCTTATGGACAACATCAGAGAAGATATGATGCA
>BOPN01000526.1:120000-125000 GCA_017312705.2 Penaeus japonicus | reverse complement strand
AGTTAAAATCTATGTGGATGGTATATGATCAGCAATACATGTCTAAAATGGTCTTAAATTCTTTCTTTACTTTATCAGACTTAGTTATTGCAATAAAAGAAGGTATTTAGTGTAAAAAATATTTCTCGTATTATAGGCAAAGTATACAATAGGGAAGTTGGTATTAGAGTATAAAACAAAAGGATTTCTGTTATCTAGAAATTATAAAACTCAACCTATACTTTAAACCTAGCATCACCAACATGGCTTTTAAAGATTTCAAACACCTTTGACGTTCTAAAATAAAAACAAATATATTGTACTTTATTAAATGACTTATATATTCACTGCAAAATAAAAATGAAACAAATAAAACCTTCTTATCAAAATGATGCTTACTATATGATAGAAAAAAAATTCTCAAAAAATAAATAGAATGATGCTTACTATATGATAAAAAAATATTTTCAAAAAATAAATAAACGACATCTTGCCATGAGTTTTTTTCTTAAGTCAAGCTATTAAATGAAAATAAAATCTATATTTTAGAATAAAGAAAAACGACCAAGTTTTCAAGTACTCTACTTGCTCTGATGAATATAAGTACAGGATACAGAATTTTCCTTTTATGATACAAGGAAAATTCTGCGTCCATCAAATAATGACATATATCATAGTTAAAATCTCTAGTAAAGACTGCATATTGAGCATACAGTTTTTAAAGACAAAACAATAATGGCATATATAGACTTCTATGGAAAAAAAAAATATTGTACCTATATCTAAGAAAAAAAATCAAAAGGTTTAGATACCCATTTGATGGACAAACATTAAAATATGATTATTTTGCCCATTAACAGTTTTAGTCAATTTCCCTTTTGACAACTAATAACAAGAGCTGTCACATCCAAGTGAAAAGTTCAAGTAAATTTATTTGAGATGTATCTGGTAGGTGAGTTGACAGGTCATATTTTCCCTAAGAGTGAAAACAGTTAAATATAATTAGAGATACCCAATATATATGAATTATATCTCACTCTCTTCAAAGTTTCATGTACCTTAGGTCACACCCTAATTGAGAACTGTTGCATAAGCCTATAACCATAATAATTCACATTACAATTTTTATCTAAATCTTTACTCTTAGAAGTCATCATCCATCATGAAACAAAGTGAGAAAATCTGAAAGAGAATTTATATATTCGTAACATATTAAAGTAGTTACTCGCTGCAGCACAAATGGCCAAATTTACCAACAGTCCCAAGGAAGCAACAAATCAATCTCCTAATATAAGTGGGACACCCCGAGGCATATTGACTGGCATTATTACCAGTTATATGGCACGAAAACGTAAAATATGTCAAACTATATTACGTCATTGTATATACTGATGAATTATGTGGACTGCAATAGCTCATGCGAGGTATTTAGTCCGTGTACTCAAAAGATTTGCAAGAAGCGTTAATTATTGGCCTGGAGGGGTCACTGAACTGCGGTATTCATGGCACTAAGCCTATTGTTGTGGAAATATTTATAAGTTTAATCTACCAGTGCGAGGAAACATCGAACATTATATCGTAGTACTCTAGAATATCAGTAGGAACATAAAAAAACAACGAAAGAGAACGTGGCAATAAGGAAAATGTTGCAGGTTCACTCCACTTGCTAAACTGCGTGATTGTGCGTACTCGCGCGGCCACAATCATTGCATTCTTCGGGAGACATTTGAAAGAATCGAATATTTCCGGCAACCTGTCTTTTCTATTGAATTTTATTGTAAATTTCGTTCTGAACCATATCTACGCTACGTTTTAAACCATATTCAGCCTTTTAAATACTTTATTATTGTCGTGTAAGCGAGCTGGAATTTGAATTTGTGAACATTGCCGCGAACTGCGCAGTTATCATGGCGTCTCTCGCTTCCCCGTTGAATATTGTTGCAATTGTTGTGTTTTTCTCTTGTCAGTTCTTGTCTATTTGACTTTTGTGTATTATTGGTATTGTTTATGTATATTTCTTTTGATTTAGAGGGTCTGTGATGCGTGATTCTTTATTAATATGTGTTTTAAATGCCATAAAATGACTAAGTGGTCATCGTTTTGTTTACCGCAATGGACGTTGTGTTAATTTCGTTTGAGTGGAATAAAATACTGTAAAAGATACTCTGTTACTCTTGTGTTTCTTTTAAATGTTGTTTTGTAGGGTTAGATACTCTTTTATAACGCCATTTCTCTGTTCTTCTCTCGTCTATACTAATCTTAAACATCGAAACATCGTAGCCAACTCAAGCAAACTAACTTGTACCTTTATATATCCTAAAGAACATCTATGTTCTTCTTCATTTAACTTTCCTTTTATTTCATTAATAGAATATAATCTATTAAGAAGTCTAATGCGAGGTTAGGAACCAATAGTACAAACAGAATGAAATATAGCACAAATCATGAATGGCGCGCACAGAGAATTCTCGCCCCGTCGTTGTGGCATCACTGTCTCGGCCACAACAGAAGTAGGGTAAAGAAGCGAAGGTTGTCAGTGCCGTTGTCAGTGTTGTCAGTGTCGTTCTAGCGATGGTGAGTGACGGAGAGCGCGTATTTCTCCCGACGAAACATGTGTTGTGACTTCTTAACTGAAATGGTGACGACAGAAAGATGGGGAACATAAAGAACATTAGTGAACTGCTTCCAGACGAGCCTATAAAGGATCCCTTTGAGGATGAGATTCACTTCAACAACACAGTACGGGAATATATCGTAAGTGTTTCTTTTTTTCGAGTGTGTTTTTTAATCAGATTCCGTTGTTTTGATACGTGTTTTATCTCGTGTTAAGGGGTTATTCGGAATGATTAGTCTATAAATCATAGTCAGAGGGAGAGTTAGTCGTATAGTTATGTGATTTGTGTGTATTATTGATCAGCCTCGCCATCTCCCATTCATTCTTCTTATCAAAGGAGCTTTTTCTCGAATCGAGGTTTTTGGGCCAGTGGCTGGCTGGACTCTCGTTTTTTTTTTCTTATATGGAGGCTTGTATAGTCTATGCCTTTATTCATCCCTGGCTTTGTTTGAATTCATGTTCTTTTTATCTTTTTGTACAAGTTCAGCAGATGTTAAAGGGATCATGTAACCTGCTAAACGTTAAAAGGTCATTCTGGCTTTGTTTATGTTTGTGGGTTATTTTTGTCGTTTTTGGGAAGAATTGTTTGTGTTCTTTGTAAGGATGATGTGTATGTGATTGTTTTAAGACCATCAGAAAGGTTTAAAGTTTGTGATGAAGTAATCTACTAAAATGGTAACTAAAAATTATAACACTATGGATTGCTATGCTGTTTTGTAACATGTTGATGTGCTATATATAGCATTGCGTTCGGAGAAGATCGTTTCAAGATGAACAGAATCAATATGGAAAGCATAACTAGGAAGGTCTGGGCTTCTGGAAGCTTTCGAAATGTAAACATTTATAGAAATTTCGAAATTTGATCGGTCTTAACAGTAAGAGAATTGTTGAGGGAAACTTTGGTTACGTTGCAACACAATTGTTTCAAAACCGTGTATGAGAAAGATCCTCTTGTCATTTCTGCAATATGGGGAGGAAAAAATTATGACGCAAGAAGAAAAGAGTTGACATATAGACATGAGAAGGCTGGAGTTATGAATCAGTTATCAAATAAACTGTTTATGCTGAAGATGTTTATATAAATTTCCTGTGTTTGTTTATGTGTATGTACATGTAGATGTACATGAGCATTTGTGGCTGTGTCTGGTCATATGTGTATTAACAAGTTTGTGAGTATGATTGTGTTTGTAGTTGTGGATGTGTGTGTGTGTGTGTTTTTGTGTAATTTGTGTATTAATATTTGTACATATGGCAGTTTTTGTGTTGGTGTATTGTTAGTGTACTTGTCTCAGGAATTAATAAATGAAACATACCACAACATATTTCAAAGGGTTCATTGTTATTCTATAAATACAAAAGAAGAAAATTGGTGGCCATACTGTTTTTAATCGTTGATGATTTTACGTACCTCGGTATTGACTTCTCGGTTGAATTGCATTCCTTGTTTATTGCTTGGTCATGTGAATGTAGAGTACTCTAACTTTTCTGTAAATGAAAGAAGGCACTGCTAAATAGATAAACAATACATATTAAACAGACGTCAAGGTAGGGAATGGACAGAAGATTGAAGATTCAGATCACATTTTCGTCAAACACTTTTTTTTCTGTCGAGACCCCGTTTAGTTTCATGTGTTACTTTCACTACTTTATTGAATATCTAGTGCATTAGTCAGTAGTGGTTACATAGCTCTTTGGCATGAAAATGGTTGGTTCCTTTATATATACATAGAAAAATAGAGAGAGAAAAAGAGAGAGAGAGAGAGAGAGAGAGAGAGAGAGAGAGAGAGAGAGAGAGAGAGAGAGAGAGAGAGAGAGAGAGAGAGAGAGAGGGGGAGGGGGAGAAGAGAGACAGAGACAGAAACCTTACACCCTCAGAAGAAATATTTCACTTGAATATTAATGAAAGTGGAGTGCAAGCAAACTATTAAAAGAAAATAAGAAACAAAAGCTTCAAGGATCATATGTCAGCAAAGATTAAGAGAGTATCAGTGCTTGCTGTGAGAATGTTGAAGAGCCTTCCTCGTTGCAGGTTTTATTGTATCAATATGTAATAAGTACAGCTGCGAAATGCTCCTTAATGTCTTCTAGTTGTCCAAGAAGATTTTTAAATTGTTGTTTGATGTTTCAATGAAGCTAGTTTGTTTATTTTTCTTTCTTCCTCTTTTTCTTTTTCTTCTTCTTCCCCTTCTGTTTCCTTCCCTTCGCTTCCCTTCCCTTCCCTTCCATCTCCTTCCCTCTCCTTCCCTCTCCTTCCCTCTCCTTCCCTCTCCTTTCCTTCCTTCATACCTTCCTTCCTTCCTTCCTTCCTTCCCCCAGGCATTATATCAACACGGTAGAGTGTTCTGTTGTTCAGTGAGTGGAGTATTATATTGAGGGGGATTTTATGTAATATGGGGTCGTAATAGGT
>BOPN01000526.1:110000-117500 GCA_017312705.2 Penaeus japonicus | reverse complement strand
AACCACCTGCCGTGTTGCGTAACGTTGGAAGGAATGCAGAGTGGGGTGAGGGGGGGGAGATGGGTATGGGGCTGAGGTGAGAGGGGTAGGGGGTAGGGGTGAGGGGGAGTGGTGAGAGGATCAGGTTTGTAGTAGGGCTAAGGTGTGAGTGCTTCTCTTTTTCGTGTGATTTTGTTTTTGTTTCATTTGTTTAGTTATTGATTTTATTTATTCTCTATTCTTCCTTTCTTCTCTCGTTTTTTCTTTCTTTCTCTCTTTCTCACCCTCTCCCTCTCTCTTTCATAGAACTCATGTATATGTCCATATTGACAAACTGTCAGGACCTAAATCCATGATTTTGACATCAGGACTGAAGTCTCATTACCTCAAATTTATAGAAAAAATCCTCCATCCTCCTCATGGTGAACCCCCCCACTTGCAATCTACAGTGACGCCTCCACTGATCCTCATGGAACAGCTGGGATTGGTGTCTTAATTCTTGATATTTCTTATAGAGAAAGTGCGCGGATTTCGGACTGGGCGAGCACAACTGACGCTGAATCATTAGCCATATACCATGCCATAAAGGAAGGTAGAGAACAGGGGCGTCACCTGGCTGTCTTTTCTGACAACCAAGGTGCACTATGTAGGCTCACTGCATTTAACCCAGAAAACATGGTATTTAAAAACATCCTGCATCAAATTTCCAGACTTTCGGAGCAGGGTACACACGTGTCAGTGCACTGGACCCCCCCTGACCCATCTCATTTAGGAATACCATCATGTGAAAAAGTTGACCAGTTAGCCAAATTCGCACTTTCCTATGAATAACCACACTATGCTATACCATTATCTCTTACTCGGACGAAAATACACATTAGTCTCATCCACTACTTGCTTTGCTGTACGGAAACTGCATCCTATCGATCGAACAACACTGTACAAAGAACATCACTTGTAGATTATATTAATTTTGTTATAGAGACTGGTTTTGTCTTTGGCGTTGACAGTGATATAATTTTTTTTTTACCGACCAGATAAAACACGTAAATATGTTAACCAGTATAATATCAAATCAATCTCTCTCTCTCTCTCTCTCTCTCTCTCTCTCTCTCATCACCTACCCTGCCCCCCCCCCCTCCCGCACGACAGAAAGAGAGAGAGCGAGAGCGAGAGGGGATAATGAAGGTTAAGTAGCCCGGGGATTCATGTTCACCCGAAGCCCCGGAAGTGCCCGAGTGACCGTGAAAAAAGATTTCCACGCGTGAACATTCCGCGGCGGGTCACGCTTTCGGCCGGTGTCGTTCTTACCCCTCGTCTGCTTCTCGTCTTCCTCTCGTCTTCCCCTCGTCTTCCCATCGTCTTCCCCTCGTCTTCCCCTCGTCTTCCCCTCGTCTTCCTCCTCACCCCTACCCCCTCTCGTCTTCCTCTTGTCTTCCTCTCGTCTTCCCCTCGTCTTCCTCTCGTCTTCCCCTCGTCTTCCTCTCGTCTCGATCTTTCCTCTTTGGTCTCGTTCGTTCCCCTCTGGTCTCGTCTCCTTCTGGTCTGCCCCTGGTCTTTGCGCCTCTCTCTATTCTCTTTTCGTCTTCCATGGCGTCTCTTTTATGCTTGTTTCATCTCATGCCACTCTTCTCTCCTCTCCCCTCTGCTTCTCTCTACCCCCTTCTTCTCCTTTCTTCTTCCCCTCTCCTCTTCTCTCTTTTCTCCTCATTCCGTCTGATCCCCTCTCTTTCATCCTTTCCCTCTCCTTCTCCTTCGCTCTTCCCCATTTCTTCACCCTCCCTCTCATCCATTCTCACTACCTCCCCCTAATTCTCCCCTTTTCTTCCTCTTCCTCCCCCCTCCTTCTCCCTCTCCCCCATCTTCTCCCTCCCCTCATCCCCCATCTTCTCCCTCCCCTCATCCCCCTCCTTCTCCCTATCCCTCTCCCCCACCTTCTCCCTCTCCCCCTCCCCCACCTTCTCCCTCCCCTCACTCCCCCTCCTTCTCCCTGTTTATCTCTCCCCCTCCCTCTTCCCCCCCCCCCCCCCCCCATCCCCTCGTATCTGAGCGGCCACGTTGCTCAAAGGCGATAAAGCGGGCAGGCTAAATCGAGACCTTGAGTCCTGCATGCTTCTCCGTCGCTGAGATTGTTGTTGTTGTTGCGACCACGTGGGTTGGCGGGGTTGGTTTAGGTGGGGGTTGGCTCTTATTTGATTTTAGTTTTGATTTGATTTTTTATTTATTTTTTATTTATTTATTTTTTTGTTGTTGATTTTTCATTGTTTTTTTCTTGTTTTTTAGATAATCTTTATTTTTATTCATTATTATTTTTTTTTCGTGTATTCTCCCTCCTACGAACGGTGACATTAACATTCACGGCCTCACCCCTCCCTCTCCCACATTTCTGATTTCCGTATATGGTTCACCTCTTCTTTTTTTCTTCTTCTTTTTTCGACATCGATCTGGTGGCATTTCTCTTGACATTCCGTCGTCCAAGGTACTCTCATGGTGGCGGTGGCTGGAGGCGGGTCTTGAGGTTGTTGTCCTTACGGAGGCGTGGTTTCATGAGGCTGCTTGTCCTTAGGGGGGCGTGGTTTCATGAGGCTGCTTGTCCTTAGGGGGGCGTGGTTTCATGAGGCTGCTTGTCCTTAGGGGGGCGTTGTTTCATGAGGCTGCTTGTCCTTCGGGGGGCGTGGTGTCATGAGGCTGCTTGTCCTTAGGGGGGCGTGGTTTCATGAGGCTGCTTGTCCTTAGGGGGCGTGGTTTCATGAGGCTGCTTGTCCTTCGGGGGGGGGCGTGGTTTCATGAGGCTGCTTGTCCTTCGGGGGGCGTGGTTTCATGAGGCTGCTTGTCCATAGGGGGGCGTGGTTTCAAGGAGGCTGCTTGTCCTTAGGGGGCTGTTTCATGAGGCTGCTTGTCCTTCGGGGGGCGTGGTGTCATGAGGCTGCTTGTCCTTAGGGGGCGTGGCTTCATGAGGCTGCTTGGTCCCAGCGGGTTTCATGAGGCTGCTTGTCCTTCGGGGGGCGTGGTTTCATGAGGCTGCTTGTCCTTAGGGGGGCGTGGTTTCATGAGGCTGCTTGTCCATAGGGGGGCGTGGTTTCATGAGGCTGCTTGTCCATAGGGGGGCGTGGTTTCATGAGGTTGCTTGTCCTTAGGGGGGCGTGGTTTCATGAGGCTGCTTGTCCTTAGGGGGCGTGGTTTCATGAGGCTGCTTGTCCTTAGGGGGGCGTGGTTTCATGAGGCTGCTTGTCACGAGGAGGATTGCCATGAGGAGACGTGGGTTGAGGGACATACCATAGGATTGATTGCCGTCGTCATGAGGAGTATGCCATGGGGAAGGCTTGTTTGTCATGAGAGGCATTCCATGAGGACGATAGTCACACGAGAAGCCTTGTCATGAGAAGCATTCCATGAAGCCGTTTCATGAGGTCGGGAAAAGACCCCCTAAAACAACGAGCCACCCTCCTTGTTATGTCATAGACTCGCCGGACCAGAGTTACGTCAAAGGGGTTTATTGGGGAACGTGTGTAATTATTCATGAGCTGAGCGGTGGGCCTTTTTTCTTTACTTCCCGTCTTGTCCATCTATTTGTCTGTTTCGGGGGGGCTGAGGGGGAATGGGGCGAGAGAGAGAGAGAGAGGGAGGGAGAGAGGGAGGGTTAGTGTTTGTGTGTTTGTTTGTGTGTGTAGAGAGACGGACGGGGAGAGGGAGAGGTAGAGAGAGAGAGAGAGAGAGAGAGAGAGAGAGAGAGAGAGAGAGAGAGAGAGAGAGAGAGAGAGAGAGAGAGAGGGGGGGGGGGGGGGGTAGTGAAGAGAGGAAAGTGAGTCAGAGAGTCCGACAGCCCGACAGCCGTGCAATCTCTCTCACCATAATAGCGCGCCAATATAGCGCCTGGCACCGGTATAGTGGTGTGTTTAGGGTCAGGTTGCGGAGTGTGGAGGGAGGGAGGGAGGGAGGGAAGGAGGGAAGGAGGTGGCTGTAGGGGGGAGGGGAAGTTGTAGATACCTTAGGAGGGTGATTGTGGAGTGGAGGGGTAGGGAGAGGAGGGAGGGAGGGGGGGTGTCATGGGTAAGCTAGGAAAGGGATTGTGGTGTGGGATGCAGGGATAGGGGAGGGGGGGGGTCGTGGATATCTTAGTAGAGATTAAGTAAAGGCGGGGAGGGGGAGAGTGATGGGAAAGCGCCTTGATACGTCACATCCGGTCGCCGTCTTGTTTCAGTCGCCCAAGAGGACACCTGTTGGAGCCACCTGTCTGATTGCCCTCTCTTTCTCACCCCTCCCCCTCCTGTCCCTCATCCCTGCCCCGCCTCTCTTCCCCTCGCTAATTCCCCTTGGTCTCTCTCTCTCTCTCCCTCTCCCTCTCCCTCTCCCTCTCCCTCTCCCTCTCCCTCTCTCTCTCTCTCTCTCTCTCTCTCTCTCCCTCTCTCCCTCTCTCTCCCTCTCCCTCTCCCCCTCCCTCTCCCTCTCCCTCTCCCTCTCCCTCTCCTCCTCGTTCGTTTTTCTCTGACCTTTTTTGCTTAGTTTTTTTTCTGTCTTTCTCTTTCTATTTCTCGCTTACTATCTTCCCCTCCTCATCCTTTCCTCCCACTCCTTCCCTCCTCCCACTCCTTCTTTCTCTTCCTCCCCACTCTTCCCCCAACCTTTTTCTCATACTCATCTCCCCTTTTCCCACCCAACTCCCCTACACCTCCCCATATTTCCTCTCACCCCTTCCACCCTACCCCTCTCCTTCTCCGCTTTTTCCCTCCCCACTCCCCTTCCCAACCCCTCTCTCTTTCCTACTCCTATTCCTCCCCTTCCTTTCCCTCTCCCCTCTCCCTGCCCCACTCCCTTCCGTGTCTGGCGCCTCGACGCACACGCAGCCTGAGGGCGAATAAAGGGGAGGTTGGGCGGCGCCTCCCCCATCTCCTCCCCCTATAAATGGGTTTACCTTGTCACGCGCCCGGCATATCGGAGGTCAGCGAGGGTTATTGTCGGTAGGGGGAAAGGGAGGAGGGAGAGGTAGCCTGGGGAGGTTGAATGAAGAGGGAGGGGAGGAAGGTGGAGGGGAAGGGAGGATAGAGGGATAGGGGGGATGATGGAGAGAAGAGGAAGGGAAGGGTGGAGGGGAGGAGAGGATAGGGATAGAGGAGGGGAGGACAGGGGGAGGGGGGAGTTGGGTGGAGAGAGTGTAGGGGTAGGTGGAGGGGGTGGAAGACTTATATGGTATCTCTATGACCTCTTCTCTTCCCCCCCCCCCTACACACACACTCCTACCCTCCCTCTCACCTCTCCCCTACTCTTACCTTTGCTTGATTGGTCGTGTTATTTTGATTCGTCGGGTTTGGTCTTGTGCTAACTTAGCTTTCCCGGTTCTCTGTCGCTCTCTTTCTCTCTCTCTTTCTCTCTCTCTCTCTCTCTATTCTCTCTCTATCTATCTATTTCTTTCTCTCCCTCCCTCCCTCCCTCCCTCTATTCTCTCTAGATATATCTTTCTTTTACCATTTCTTTCTCTCTCTCTCTCTCTCTCTCTCTTTCTCCCTCCCTCCCTCCCTTTCCCCCTCCTTCCTTTCCTCCCTCCCTCCCCCCCTTTCCCCCTCCCTCCTTCCTTCTTTCCTTTCTTCCTTACTTCCCACCCTCCTTTCTTCCCTCGTTCCCTCCTTTTAATTTTTGTTTGTCTTATTTTCTTCGTTTTCCCCAATGCACTTGAGTTCATGAGATATGCAGAGACAACGTAGATAGTTGTTTACACATCTAAAGTTGATAAGTAAACAGGTGCGCAAGGACGTGAATAGACGAGTGATCGAGCGTGAATGGAAAGTTTGCAAGGTAAATAGACTGACGCATTAATACGCCAAAAAAAATCGCCGCTCACAGAATCCAGAGAGGGGGGAGGGGATGCTAATACTCTCTCTCTTCTCGATTTCCTTCTTCCTTCCTTTCTTTCCTTTCTTCCCTCCCTTCCTCCCACTCTTTCTTCCTAATTTTCTCCCTTCCTCCTTCTCTCCCTCTTCCTCCTTCTCTTCTTCTTTCTCTATCTCCCCCTCTCCCTCTCCCTCCTTCTCTTCCATCTCTCCCCTCTTCCTTCCCCTTCCTCCTTTCTCACTCCTCTTCCCTCCCTCTCTCCTTCTCTCTCTCCCCCCTATCTCCCCCCCTCTCCCCATCTCCTCCTTTGTGTTTTTTTTATAGTGAAAAAAATTATGTTTTGTTTGATTTTATTTTTTATTTGTTTCTTTGTTTTGGTTTTGCATACATATATATACAGAAACGCACATTTACATATATATATATATATATATATATATATATATATGTATATATATATACATATATATATATATATTTATGTATGTATATATTTATATATATATATATATATATGTATACGTATACATATCTATATCTATCTATCTATCTATCTATATATATATACATATGTATATATATATATATATATATATATATATATATATATATATATATATATATATATGTAGATGTGTGTGTGCGCGCACGTGTTTGTATGTGTGTGCTTGTTCCTTTTCCTCTCTCACACAGTCAGTCTCTTTCTCTCGTCCCTCTCCGTGCAACTTGCTCTATCCTGCACAACATTCATACTCATAACTTGACGCAATCCTGGAACAGCTTTCGGGAGAATAGCTCTCCCTCCGCCGCATCCATTCGCATCTGACTATTCCCACTGTGATTCCAATAGAATCTAGGCTAATGAAGTTCAGCCTAACAGCAATAACGTGCTTCGCAATTGCCATAGTAATTGCACTTACTGGGAGAATGTAATCAGTCAAATGTCTCTGTCATTTGTCTTCGTTCATGATATCTATTATTTTTTTTTTCCTTTGATTTTCCTTTTTATCAATTTATTCTGTAAAGGCTATCTTTAGGCTTGTAACCAATGGCATGGAATTTTCGGGACAGCTGTGATAATGACGCCCCTCTTTACGAGTCAAGAATGTGAGTGTTGTTGCCTCTTTCTTTTTTCCTTTTGTGTGTGTGTGTGTGTGTGTGTGTGTGTGTGTGTGTGTGTATGTGTATGTGTGTCTGCGGGGGAGGGGAGGGGGATGAGGTAGTCTGTTGCCTTCGTTGGTATTTTGTTTGTAAAGATGGCGATAGCTGTGATACGAATGGTGATAGTGATAAGAGATGGTGATGAAATATATATAGTGTTGATGGTGATGATCATGCCGATTATCTTTCAAGTAATTGCTGTGATGGAATAGAAAAAAGTTATTTTTTGCTGCAATGGCATTTCTTCAATTTGACAATATGATGTTGATGATACTAATCCAAAGGAAAATATATGATAAGAATACGAATAGGAAGATGCAAAGAATGAGCTTTAATGATGATTATGATAATGATGTTCTTTCTACTAATAACGATAATAATGATTGAAATAAGAATGACGGTAATGATGATTGCCATAAACAACAATACCTGTCCGTTATGTACGTCAAGTTATTTTGAAATTGCCAGTCCGTTTAGTATTGCAAGTTAGTCAGTCTCCCATTGCAAATTACACCGCCATTTATTTGAACATTG
>BOPN01000526.1:102500-105000 GCA_017312705.2 Penaeus japonicus | reverse complement strand
ACCGTACTGGATAAAGGGGGGTAGGGTGAGTGTGGGGGAAGGATAGGAGGAATTAGGGAGGGGGGGGGGGGTTGTGTGCGTGTTTCTAGGTGGTGTTGGGGAAGGGGAAAGGGGGGGAGGGGAAGTATGACTCACATTGGGTCAATAGGAATAGCGGGTGTTGACTCATAAAGGTAGTCTCTCGAGTGAGTAAGTGGTGTTTTTGGTATCGGTATTGGTGTTGCTACTGTTGCTCTTGCTGTTGCTGTTCGTGGTGATGATGAGAGGCTATCACCATCAACGAAGGTGATGATACACATAATGATGATGATGGTAATGATGATGTAAACCAAAGTACTGATGATGATGATGATGATGATGATAATGATAGCATTGATAATGAATGAATAAATGTATATCATGAGAAGGCCCACTGAAGGCCAAGCGAATAACCAACTTCCAGGCCAGATGAAGGAGGCGATGGCGCGAGAAGGCCCGTTACAGGCTGACCGGCGCGAAACGTCTGGAAGGTCGGAGGAAGGTCAGGTGGAAGGTCAGGTGGAAGGTCAGGTGGAAGGCTGTTCGCTGGATCCTTATCATCGTCGGGGAGGAGGGGGTGAGGGGGGGAGGCAGATGTAGGGATTGAAATGTGGGGGGAGGGGTGGAGGCAGATGTAGAGGCAGGGAAAAGGAGGAGGAGGGAGAAAGGGAGGAGGAATGAGAGGAAGGAAGAGGGAGGGAGGGGAAGGAAGGAAGGAAAAAGAGGGAACGAAGTAGAGGGAGGTAGGGGGGAGGGAGAGGAGAGGGAGGGAGTGAAGAAGAACGAGAAAGAGAGAGAGATATGTATGAGAGGTATAAGGAAAAAGTGTAGGGGGGATAAAAAAAACCCGGAGAAACAGACAAAGAGATAGAGAAAAATAATCCTGATTGGCTTGGGTGGGGTTGGAGGTTTAAATGGGGGGGGGGGGGGCATGGCCTAGATTTACAGTCAAAGAAAGGAGATGACAGACGAAGGAATGTGAAAGACAGCTATGGAGGAGACATGTTATTCGAAAGTGGATTTATGAGGAAAAAGGGAAAAGTTTTAGGTAAGATTAGCAGGCAGACAGACAGAGGTGAGAATTATATATATTGATAAGCAAGCAGGCAGTGAACGGTTGAAAATGGAAGTAGATATAAATTTGAATAAATATGCAGACAGATGGTAAGAATTAAGGAAGCAGAAATGATTGTATGTATTGATAAGCAGGCAGACGGTGAGAATTGATGAAGCAGAAATAATTTCATATATTAATAAGTAGGCAGTGAGCCTTAGGCAAACAGACGTAAAATATATACATGAATAAGTAGATAGGCAATGTAAATTTAAAAAATATATATATATTAATGAGTAAACTGACAGTGAGAGCTAAGGAAACAAAAGTAAAATTAATATCACTAGAAGACAGACAGTGAGAGCTGGACAAACAGACGGAAAATATATATCAATAAGCAGACAGACAGACAGAAATAACGATATATACCAAGAAGCAGACAAACAGTGTGAATTTAACAAACATGAGTAAAAATATACATTAATAAGCAGACGAACAGGAAAACGACAGCGACAGCCCATTAATTAAAGATCGCTCGTCCTCTCGCCTTGAACCAACAACCGTAAAGAGATCAGGTATGAAGACACGGCGGTAATTAGACAGCCAAGACGGACGTGTGGTGGGGGTGGGGGTGGGGGATGGGGGGCGAGGGGTGGTGGAAGGGGGTGGGTGGTAGGGGGTGAAGAATTCAGCTTATCGGGAGAGGAAGATGTACGTGCACAGGGGCAGCGAGAGGGAATTCCTTACCTCCCCTCTTATTATCGTTTCTGGGAGGTTGAGGGTATCATCTCCCTGTTCGTTTGTCTGTCTTTTGGTCTCTTTTTCTCTTTCTCGTTATGTTTGCTTTCTCTTTCTGTCTTTTTCTCTCTGTCTATTGTTACCTCTCCCCTCTCTTGTTTAATCATGTTTCTCTCTCTCTCTCTATCTCTCTCTCTCTCTCTCTCCACACACACACACACACACACACACACACACACACACACACACACACACACACACACACACACACACACACACACACACACACACCTCCCTTTCATTCTCCCACTCTCTCTTTCTCTTCCTCTCCCCCTCCTCCTCCCTCCTCCCCTTCCTCCTTCACCACCTCCTCCCCTCCTCCTCCTCCTCCTCCTCATCCTCATCCTCCTATTATAAGTAAGTTTTGTAGCCGGAGATCAAATCTCTTAGAAAGACGACTCTTTGTTTTGACAAGCGGTGCCCTATTTGCTATGTGTGTCGGTTGTCATTTAAGCTGTTGCATTTGCATTGTTGAAAAGGGAAGCCAAATGACACCGCCATTGTTAGTGTTGTTACGCTTAGAGCACGTGACTTGCGTCCGCTCTGCTTTCTCTCACTCTCTCTCTCTCTCTCTCTCTCTCTTTTATTTCTCTCTCTCTCTTTCTCTCTCTCTCTCTCTTTCTCTCACTT
>BOPN01000526.1:85000-97500 GCA_017312705.2 Penaeus japonicus | reverse complement strand
CTCTGTCACTGTCGCTCTATATTTCTATACGTCTTTTTCTGTCTGTCTGGTTCCCTCAATCCCTCTCCCTATCCCCCCCACTCTCCCTCCCTCCTTCATCCTCGCCCTACCCTTACCCCCCCCCCCCTCCACTACACCCACTCTCTCTCTCTATCTCTATCTTATATAATTTCTCCCCCCCCTCCCCCCACTCCCTAGCGTGACGACAACCCCCGTCAGGAGCGAAATCCGTCAGGCTCTTACGAGGGCGTCATCGCGGAGAGGCTCCCTGCCCCGCCGTGCCAGGGCCTTACGCTATATTTACACTGGCATTCCTCTTCAAATAGATAGTTCGCTCCAGAAATATATATAAACAATCACCTCGGCTGCACCTGGGTCATTGGTGAGGGTAAACAAGGTGTGTGTGTGTATGTGTGTGTGTAAATATATAAATATATGTGTGTATATGTATATATATATATATATATATATATATATATATATATATATATATATATATATATATGTATACACACACACACACACACACACACACACACACACACACACACACACACACACACACACACACACACACACACACACACATACATACATATATACACACACACACGCCCACACCTATCCCATCCGGCGAGCGGTAATTTTGGCAAGGGTAGTTTGCAATAATTTCCGCGCTCAGCTATCCAAAATGACCTGACTTCATAGCGCCAAACTTGACCCCTCAACCTGACATCTCAGGTGGGGGTGGGGGGGGTGGGTGACAGAGCATGACGTCATTGATTCTCAGGCGTGACGTAACCGATCAATACCATTTTTGCCGCCGGCGTTTTGTGGGGATGTGATAACAGGTGCATATTGGGTTTCACGTAAATGGACAGGTGTGTTTCAGGTGTGAATAAGGTTTATTGTTCTCTCTCTCTCACTCTTTCTGTCTCACTCTCTTTCTCTTTCTCTCCCTTTCTTTCTATCTCTTTTTCTCTCTCTTTCTCTTTCTCTTTTTCTTTTTCTTTCTCATACCCTACCCCCCCCCTCTCTCTCTCTCTCTCTCCCTCCCTCCTTCTCTCTCTCTCTCTCACTCCCTCCTTCCTTCTCTCTCTCTCTCTCTCTCTCTCTCTCTTTCTCTCTCTCTCTCTCTCTCTCTCTCTCTCTCTCTCTCTCTCTCTCTCTCTCTCTCTCTCTCTCTCTCTCTCTCTCTCTCTCTCTCTCTCTCTCTCTCTCTCTCTCTCTCTCTCTCTCTCTCTCTCTCTCTCTCTCTCTCTCTCTCTCTTTCTCTCTTTCTCTCTGTCTCTTTCGTTACCCAAAATTACCGGATTTGGGAACATGCACCAAAGCGGCCGGTAACACGCGTCTAAATAATTCAGAGGTAATCTACTTTGACTCTTTCTTGGTTATTTCTTGGTTGTCTCTTGCCTGTCTCTTGATTGCCTTTTTCTTATTGCTCTCTTATTGGAATTCTCTTTTTTGACCTTTCTCCCCCCTTATTTTTCCTTTTCCTTCCTCTCCCTTCCCCTTATTTTCCTTCTCCCCTTGTTTCCGCCACCCATTTAATCCGATTTCGCCTTCGTTTTTGTCTTTCCTTTTTTTTTCTTTTCTTTTTTCATCCTTCATTCTTTCCTATCGTCGTTTTTTCTGTGTTTTCTTTGTTTTCTTTTGTTCTTACGAGACCCATTTTATGAAATAAATTATGGTACTCTTAGCCTATCCTCCCCCATCCCCCCACCCCACCCACACTTTCCTCCTCCCCCATTCAACCCCCACCCTCAACCTCATCCCCCCACTGTCCCTATCTTCCCCCCACCCCACCATCCCCCACTGTCCCTATTTTCCCCCCCACCATCCCCCACTCTCCCTATCTTCCCCCCCCCTACCATCCCCCACTCTCCCTATCTTCCCCCCCACCATCCCCCCACTCTCCCTATCTCCCCCCCCCATCCACCCTCCATCGAGCTCATGTTGTGATTGTAAGAATTAGACTAACCCCGGGAATGTTACGGAACTATTGCATGACACGCGACTCTGCGGCGTCATGCATTCCGTCGACGTGGCGGTGACGGTGACGAAGAGGGTCATGCACACGGGGGTAGGGGTTGGAGAGAGGGGGAGAGGAAGGACAGGGAGCGGGGGGTGATAAGTCAATGAGAGAGATTTTTTGAAAATGAGCGGATTATTTTAATGATTATGAATGGGTGTCGCCAGATTGTATCATTTATTTTAGTCGGCAAGATTAATGTGGTAGTTAGTGTGCATGTGTGTGTGTGTGTGTGTATATAGGTAGATGGATATATAGATGGATATATAGATAGATAGATAGATAGATAGATAGATACATGCAGATTAGTGTATTGCTTTGTTTGAGAAAATATCACCGCAACTACGTTTTTTTTTTACACGGAAAATCCACCGGAAGTACCCGATGAGAGATTTTTTCACCCCTCCCCTCCCCTCCCCTCCCCCCCTCCCCTCCCCAAGAAAGAAAGTGAACTACGTTTTATCTTCATGAGATTTTTTCTTTTACCCCCCCCGACCCACCCCCGATGATGAGAGAGATGGAATTACGTCTTATCTTTTTTTTCTCCCCCACCGCCTCTTCCCCTACCTCCCCGGATAAGAGAAAAAAATAAAACTGTTTTATCTTTAAAAAGATAGGAGGGGGGAGGGGGGAGGGGGGGGGGAGAGGACGGAAGAGGAAGAGGAGGAGGGGGGAAGAGGAGGAGGAGGAGGGGGGGGGTGGCGCAGCGTGGCGAAAGATGGTGTCATCTCGAAGGCAGAAGGTGCCAAGGCTCTTCCAGGGGGGGGGGGGTCAAAAAGGGGGGGGAGGGGAGGGGAAAGGGCTGCCAAAATGGGGGGTTGGGAGAAGAGGGAGTGGGGAGGGAGAGGGAAAGGGGGCTGCTCAGAGTTACGTCTTAGCCTACGTCATAAGTCTTCATTTTTATTCTTCTCCTTCATTTCTCTTTTCGTTTTTTTTTTATTATTATTATTCGTTTTCCTCGATAATTTTTCTTTTCTTGTTTTGTGCTTCGTGTATTTGTGTTTTTTTTTTTCTCTTTCTGCACTTCTTTGTTTGTTTTGTTTGTTTTTTTCTTGTTCTTAAGTTTCTTCGATCTCTTCTTGGGTTTGTTGCTCTTTGTTTTATTATCATCACATTGTTTTCCTTCCACTTGTTCGTGTGTACTTTTTCGGTGCTTCCTCCTTCTCTTTCACCTTCTACTCTTTTGCCTCCTCCTCCTCCTCCTCCTCCTCTCCCTCCCCCTCCTCCTCCTCCTCCTCCTCCTCCTCCTCCTCCTCCTCCTCCTCCTCCTCCGCGCCGAGTCATGCTTTTAATTCATGCATAACCTTTGACGTTGCGTAACGCGGCAGTATGGCCCTTTAAACCGTAATATAGAGATGAGATTTTTCATTAAAGTGTTTATGTTCTTTATATGCTTCTCCTCTTCTTTCTTTTCTTCCTCTTCCTTCTCCTCTTCATACGTTCTCCTTCTTTCTTCTTCGTTTTTCGCCTTCTTTTTCTTTCTCTTATTCTTCTTGTTTCTCTTGTCCTTCTATAACCTTCTCTTCTCCCTCCTCCTCCTCCTCTTCTTCTTCTTCTTCTTCTTCTTCTTGATCTCTTTATTTCTCCTCCTCCTCTGTGTGTGTGTATTTATGTATGTATGTATGTATGTGTGTATTTCTAGTATCGTGTGCTGTCATGACGGTGACGTGACGTGACGGTTATGGATAGCAGAGAAACGTGCGACGAGCTTTTGATCTCTGATATAGATCTTTATATTTTTCTTTCTCCCTTTCTCTCTCTCTTCTCTCTCTCTCTCTCTCTATCTATCTATCTATCTATCTATCTATCTCTCTCTCTCTTTCTCTGTCTCTCTCTCTCTCTCTCTCTCTCTTCTCTCTTCTCTCTTCTCTCTCTTCTCTCTCTCTTTCTGTCTCTTCTCTCTCTCTCTCTGTCTCTATCTCTATCTCTATCTCTATCTCTCTCTCTTTCTCGCTCTCTCTCTCTAGTGTTCTTACTGGATTTCACACCTTGCTTATTCATCTGGTCGCTATCGGAAGCTCTCTCTTTCTCTCTTTGTCGCTCTCTTTGTCTCTCTCTTTCCTGTCTCCCTTCCTCCGTCCTTCCTCCCTCCTTCCCTCCCTCCTTCCTTGCAGTGCCGCATGACCTTTTGCCGGCTTAACCTGCGCTTCTGCCAGACAGACTGACTGCTCCAATGTCCAGCAAAACAATTAAGAAATATACATTATTATTAAATTGAGTGAAAGACTGACCTTTTCCTTTCAAATTCTCTCTCGTCAGTGAAGGTGTGAGGGAGGGAGGGAGGGAGGCAGAGAGGGAGGGAGGGAACGATAGAAGGAGAGAACGAGAATGCGAGAGAGAGAAAACAAAAGAAAGAAAGAGAGAGGGAGAGAGGGTGTTGAAAGAGAAGAAGAGAGAAAGTGAGAGAGAGAGAGAGTTGGGGAAGAAGGGTGATAGTGTAAGGATGAAAGTGTGTTTGCATATACAGTATTTATGTATATATACATGTATGTTTACAGTGCACGTGAGAGAAGGAGAGGGAGGGAGGGAGGGAGGGAGAGAGAGAGAGAGAGAGAGAGAGAGAGAGAGAGAGAGAGAGAGAGAGAGAGAGAGAGAGAGAGAGAGAGAGAGAGAGAGAGAGAGAGAGAGAGAGAGAGAGAGAAACAGAGAAACAGAGAATCAGAGAATCAGAGAAACAGAGAAACAGAGAGAGAGAGAGCGGAAGTAAGCGAAGCGTCCCCTTAAGCAACTCGGATCGATCACAGCATGATTGTTACATTGGATGAGGTCGCATGTTGACGGGTCCAAGTGGCGGGGCTGTTAGGGGGTCGGGTGGGGTAGTAGGGGTAGGTGGACGAGGAAGGAGGAAGAAGAAAAAAGAAAGAAGAAAGAAGAAAGAAGAAGAAGAAGAAGAAGAAGAGGTGGAGGTGGAGAGGGTGCGTGAAGATGGGGTTAGGGTTAAGGGAGGGGAGGGGGTGGTGGAGGAAGGGTTAGGGTTAGGAGAGGGGAGGGGAGGGGGTGGGTTGGGTCAAAGCATGGCCTCGTTTTCCGGAAGATTCGATAGCCTTCGACTTCTTCGTCGTCGTTTTCTTCTTTCTTTTTTCTTTTTTTTTTCTTCGTCTTCTTTTTTTCTCCTTCTTCCTCTCTTTCTTCTTCGCTGTCTGTTCTCTTCTTCCTCCCCCTCTTCTTTTTTCTCTTCTTCTGTTTCTTCTTTTGTTCTCTCTTTCTTCCTCTTCTTTTTCTCTTTGTTCTTTCTTTTTCTTCTTTTTTTTCTTATATTTCTTCTTTGCTCCTCTTCAGCTTTTTTCACTTCTGCTTCTTTTTTTCTTCTTTTCCTTCCGCTTCTTCTTCTTCTTCGTCTGTTCTCATCCCCCCCCCCCCATCTCTTCAGAGTAGAATGATAGATTATTCCTCCTCTTCCTCCTCCTCTTCCCCCTCCCTTCCTCCTCCTCTTCCCCCCCCCCTTCCTCCTCCTCCTCTTCCCCCCTCACCTCCTCCTCCTCCCCCCTCTCTTCCTCCTCCTCCTCCCCCCCCCCCCTCCTCCTCCTCCTCCTTCCTCCCTCCTCCTCCTCCTCCTCCTCCTCCTCCTCCTCCTCCTCCTCCCCCCTCACTTCCTGCTCCTCCTCCTCCTCTTCATTAGTCTTTGATGTCTGGCAGCCGAAATATGTAATTAATTAACCTCTTTTTAAATGACGGATTAATAATTTGAGAGAAAAAAATTATTTTTTTCGTAAGATTCATCTGTCATCACGGTGAGCCAGACAGACAGACAGACAAGATCCTTCTTCTCCTTTCATTCCTCTCCCTCTCCTCCTCTTCTTCTTCTTCTTCTTCTTCTTCTTCTTCTTTTCCACCACCTCTCATTCCCTTTCTCCTCCCCCTCCATTTCTTCTTCCTCCTCCTCCTCCTCCCTCTCCCTCCACTTCCTTACACTTCCTCCTCTCCTCTCCACTTCCTCCTCCTTCCCTCCTCCTCCTAGTCCTCCCCCCTTCTCTCGTTCCTCCTCCTCTTATTCTCCATCCTCCCCCTACTCCTCCTCCCCCTACCTCTCTCTCCTTCTCCTCCTCCCCCCCCTTCTCTCATTCCTCCTCCTATTCTCCATCCTCCCCCTACTCCTCCTCCTCCTTCTCCTCCTCCTCCCCCTCCTCTTCCCCCTCTCCCTCCCCTTCCTCTTCTCTCATTCCTCTCCCTCTTCCCATTCCTCCTCCTCCTTCTCCCCCTCCTACTCCTTCTTCTTCTTCTTCTTCTTCTTCTTCTCCTTCTCCTCCTCCCCCTTTCTAGAAGGGGGGGGGGGAGAATAGGTTGGAGGGTGTAGAGGAGTAGTTTGTGTGTGTGGGGGGGGGGGAGGATTCCAGAATCCTCCACAATGAGACTCGATCAAGTGACGATCGCTCTCGCTCGATCTCCTTGGCGATTCCTTTGGGTTGTTGTTATTATGCTTCTTCTTCTGTCGCTTATTCTCTTTACGTAGAGGGGGGGAGGGGGCTTCGAAAAGGGGAGTTTGATAATGAGGAGGATTCATGTTTTGTTTTGTTGAGGGTATTTTCTTCTGTTGGTGTTTTTTTTGTGTGTGTGATTTGTTTGTTGTGTTTTATTTGATTTTTTTCCTCTCTGTTTGGGTGTTTATATCTGTTGGGTTTATTTTCATTTATTTCTCTCCCTTTTTTGCATCCTCGTTAAGGTTGCAATTCTCGTGTTTTATGCGCACGCGAAAAAAGAAAAATACAATTTTCCCTTTTGATTCAACCTAGAACCTACTTATTGTACACACGGTCCTGAGTACCTACATTATTATTCACTTTTTTATTAATTTAGAAGCTACAGATCACAAGGTCCCAAAACGCCCGTCATTATATTTGCCTTCGCTAAAGCAAATCTCTCAAGTCGCGTGATGGGTGTGGGACGCTTGCTTACCCCGCAAGCGCTTGGTATGTTGTGGAGTTCAAGGTTGTTCATAGAAAACGGGAAGTGCGATTGAGTTCATTTATGTGGGAGTTCGTAGCGTGAAAGTGAGCGGTGATGTTGCGGAGTAAGGTACTGTCTGTTATTATTATTATTATTATTGTTATTATTATTTTAATTTTTTTTTCTGATATACTTGCAAATGCAAAGTGCAAATCGTATCGGACTGATAAGACCGGAAGAGCGAGAATCGGAAAACTGATTGGGATTTCACCCTCCCCCCCTACCCCTTCTCTTTCCCTTCGTCCTCTCCTTTTCTTTTCGTCCTCTCCTTTTCCTTTCCCCTTTTTTCCCTGTATTTCGTCCCTTTCATCCTCTTCCTCCTGCCTCTCTTCCTCCCCTTCCTGCATTTCTTCCCCTCATCCTCTCTCTCCTTCACTCTCTCTCTCTTTCTCTTTCTCCTTCTCTTTCTCCCTCTCTTTCTCTCTCACCCTTTATCACCCTTTCTCCCTCTTTCCCTCTCCCTCGCTCTCTTTCTTTCTCCCCTTTCTAACCCTTCCTCTCCCCTCCTTTCCACTCCACTCTATACGAGAAGGCTTATGTAGACCCCGTTTTACCCTGCCAGTCATACGGAAGGAAGTTTCTGGAATCTGCACATATAAAAAAATAGGAAGAATGTGTTGCACTTCTTGGGCATGTGGGGGAGGGAGCGGGTGGGGTTGGGTGGGGTGGGGGGTGGGGAGGTAATGGCACTGGTCAAACGGCTCCCGGCACCTGACAGACTTGACCTGGTTCTTGAAGGTCATTGGGCGATGGGTAGCATGGTTTTTATATATATTTTTTCCCTTTTTTCCTTGGGATTTTCTTCTTCTTTTTCCTCTCTGCACCCTTCCCTTCTCCTTCTCCTTCCCTTCCCTTCCCTCTCTCTCTCCCTTCCCTCTCTCTTCCTTCTCCCCTCTTCCCCTTCGCGCTCTCTTCCTTATCCCTCTCTCCTTTCTCCCTTTTCCCCCTTCCCCCTCTGTCCATTCCCCCTCCCTAATAATAGAGAGAGAGAGACAAAGAAAGAGGAAGTGAGAGAGAGAACGAGAGAGGGAGAGAGAGAGAGAAAGAGAAAGAGAAAGAGAGAAAGAGAAAGAGAAAGAGAAAGAAGATAAAGGGAGAAAATGCAGACAGACAGACAAGACAGACAAAGAGAGACAGACAGATAGACAGATAATGTTACAGCCTTGACCCATGCAGTTCCCACACACACACATACACACACACACACCCGTTGTACCCTGTGCCGATAACGTCATCGGTAATCGCTATGAATCCGATGACCTAGTGATTTTTGAAGAAAAGAAAGGAAAAGTATGTGATTTCAGACAAAAATAGAACAAAAAACAACATCAAAGGATAGCACAAGAAGGAAAACAATAATATGAGAGATAAAGAGATCGGATGAGAGGGGAGAGGGATTAGAGGAAAGAAAAGGCATTGGAACCGGAAGGAAAGAAAGGAGAATTATGGAATCGGAAATAGATCAAGAAAAAAAAAAGAAGAAGACGAAAGAAAAGGCATTGGAACCGGAAGGAAAGAAAGGAGAATGTATGAAATCGGAAAGAAAGAAAGTAAGAAAGAAATGATAAGAGAAAAAAAAGAAAGAAAAAGGCATTCATTTCATTGAAAGGTAGTTTAAGAAACACGGGGCATCAAATTAAGATCAAATAAAAAAATCTAATAAAAAGAAGAAGAAAAAAGAAGAATAGGAAGAAGAAGAAGAGGAAGAAGGCGAAGAAGAAGAAGACGAAGACGAAGGCGAAGACGAAGGAAGAAGAAGAAGGAAGAAGAAGAAGAGGAAGGAACGAAGAAGTGCAAGAAGAAAAATAAATGAGGGTATGGGTGGGACGGAGGAGGAGGAGAGTGGCGACGAAGGAGAACCGAGCGATCGGAAAGTTGGACGAGGAATGTGTATAGACGATGGGAGGGCTGAGGGGGATGTGGAGGCAGGGGGGTGGGGATGTGGGGGGAGGGAATGTGATTGGATTTTTTTTTTATATAGGTCGGCCGAATGGAGTATTTCGGAGTGGGATAGGGGGAGGGAGAGGGAGAGGGAGAGGTTAGGAAGGAGGAGAGACGGATAGACAGACAGGAGACAGACAGTCAGATAGATAGATAGATAGATAGATAGATAGACAGACAGACAGACAAAGGGAGAAAGAAACGAGAGACAATGAGATATTTACAAGGCGACTGGATGGAGTACCTAGAAGTGGGATAGGGGGGGATGGAGGGGTAGGGGGGGAAGGATAGGAAGTAGAAGAGACAGACAGACAGACAGACACAGAAACACACACACACACACACACACACACACACACACACACACACACACACACACACACACACACACACACACACACACACACACACACACACACACACACACACACACAAGAAACGAGAGACACAGAAAGAACTAGCGAGAGACAGAGAGACAGAGAGACCCACCCACCACATGATGAAGGTAATTATTCCATAAGGCCAGGGAATCACTTCTCAAGGGGTAATTACCTTGGATCACGATTGCAGACCGGAAATGTTAAGAAGATGGGTTGGGCGGGCGTTATCTCCCTATTCACCCTCCCTCTTTCTAGGGCTGCCTCGGCGTCTGCTTACTCTTCTTCTTATACTTAGTCTGATCTTTCTTCCTCTTTTTTTTTCTTCTGTTTCATTTTTTCTCTTTTTCATGTTTTTTTTTGTTATTTTTTTTAGTCTTCTTTTCTTCTCTATCGTTTTATTTTTGTCTTCTTTTTCCCTCTTCTTTCTTCTTTTTCTTTTCTTTTTATTTTTACTTTTCCTTTATCTTCTTTCCCATTTCTTCTTTTACTTGCTTTCTTTGTTTCTTCCTCTTATCCTTGTTCTTAATCTTCTTTTTTCTTCTTCCTTTTCTTTCTTTTTTCTTCCTTTTTCTTTTTTTTTTTTTCTTTCATCCTCTTTTTTTTTTTTATTTCTTCTGCTTCTACTCTTTAAAAAGGGAGAGAAGAAAGGAGCAATCGAGAGGGGCAAGATTGGAGGGTAAGAGAGAGAGAGAGTGAGTGAGTGAGTGAATGAGAGTATGAGCGGAAGGAAAGGAAAGAGATTATGAAAGGGTGTCAACAGGGTGCAAATGATTAGGGTGCAGTTGATTGGAGGAATGATTCGACCCGAGGGTTAAGGAGGCGATTGGAAACTAGGATTCGTGTGTCTGGATTTTCTCTGATTTTTTTTTCCTGATTATCTGTTTTTTTCTGCCTGTATTACCTCCCCCCTCTATCTATCTATCTATCTATCTATCTATCTATCTATCTATATCTCCTCTCTCTCCTCTCTCTGTCTGTCAGTCTCTCTCTCTCTCTCTCTCTCTCTCTCTCTGTGTGTGTGTGTGTGTATGTGTGTCTGTATGAGTCTCTCTCTCACTTTCTCTCTTTCTCTGTCTGTCTGTCTGTCAATCTCCCCCCCCCCCCTCTCTCTCTCTCCCTCCCTCCCTCCCTCCCTCCCTCCCTTCCTCTGATTTATTTCCCGCTTCGAATCGCCGCTGACGACTCGGACCTGTATTGATTCATATTGTCGATTGACCTTTGGACTTTTGCGGAAAAGGTCATGCTGTTTTGCCGAGCTCTGGCGTGACCTCGGTTGGCGTGGCGGTGCCGTAGGGTCGAGTGGATTCGTTTGCTGGGACATTTTGCGTTGTTTTTGTTGCTGTGGTTGTTATTTTTGTTATTGTTATTTGTCATGGTTGTTGCTTTTATTGTTATTATCGTCGTCATCGTAGTTATCATCATCTGTTAGTCATCATTCAGTCATCAATCTGTCATTTGTCATTATCGCCAAGTCGTCAGTCATCCATCATCACTCATCACTTATCATCAGTCATATAAACCACCACCATTACTGGCATTTATTTCTCATCGTTACTACACCTATTACTACTCTTAATACCATTATTGCTTTGCCAATCATGATTAGCTAATATTATTATTATAACAGACAGAGTAACTGATAATCATTTTGATCATCATGGTCGTTGTGGTTACTATTAACATAATCTTTTTTATATAAGTATATTGTTTGCCTTACTTATAAATAGCTGTTAAGTCATTTGCTTGTTCGTTATCCCGTTAACTCGCTTGTGCCTTCTCGTGAGAGGAAGGGAGGCTGCGAGTTATTTTGATTTGACCTTGTTTTGGAAAATGTAATACGTTGTTGATTTTGGAGTGTTGGGTCATTTATTTTTTCTCTTTTTTTTTATTGGGTTTGGGTTATTATTGGCTGTTTTGCCTGTTTTTATTTATTTGTATATAGAGGGGGATGTTATAGGATGTTGGATCTTTAGTTTTCATTTTATTTATGTATTTATTTATTTATTTATTTATGTAGGTTCAACTATTCGCGGTTTTGAACCCCTTTTTTATACTTTCTTGTGTTTTTTTCATCTTTTTATTTCACTTTTTTTTCGTTATTTCCTCGTTTTATATCTTTGGCCTCAACGCTTGGGTTCTCTGGAGTGTAACGGGGCAGCGTGACTCACCGGCAGGCGGGGATGACCTCGTCGATGTACGTGTGTGTGTGTATGTGTGTGTGTGTGTGTGTGTGTGTGTGTGTGTGTGTTTAGCGGGGTGTGTGCATGTACTTGTGCGTGTTCTTGCGTGCTAATGCCTCCCTAAATAACAAATAGACGAACCCGCGCACGCACACACACACACACACACACACACACACACACACACACACAGGCAAACACCGGAATGTTTAGAGGCAGATGTAGCCTGAGACAGAGAGGAGGAGAAGGAGACTGGAGAAGCACTTGGCATTCTGTCGCGCTGTCTTTCTCTCTCTCTCTCTCCCTCTCCCCCTCCCCCTCCCCCTCCCCCTCCCCCCGCTGCCCCCACCCCTACCCCTCCCTCCTCCTAGACTGCCCTAGTCATCACCTAGTACCGATTGTAAAATTCTCGACGTCATCATCATCATTATCATCATTAGGAGCGAGAGGGGGGAGAGAGAGAGAGAGAGAGAGAGAGAGAGAGAGAGAGAGAGAGAGAGAGAGAGAGAGAGAGAGAGAGAGAGAGAGAGAGAAATCGGAGTTAGATAAAGGAGTAAACCTCCCCGTGAGAAATAATGCAGGCTCGTCCCAGGCGATGATGCCCCCCCCCCCGAGTGACGTCACAAAATTACTCATATCCAACGACGTCACGCTTCTGTTCACGACGTCACGGAAGTGCCGCCAGTGCCGCATCCATCACCTGTTGAAAAAGTGTTGCCGCAGACACGTCGACTGACCGCTTCTCCTTTTCCTTCTCTCCCTCACAGCTGTTCCTGGTGCTGCTGCTGCTGCTGTCGGTAGCGTCGCACGTGGTGGTGCTGCGGTGGTCAGAGACGTGAGGCGGCGCACCTCCCGCCGCCGCGACACACCGACGACGATGAGGCCGCCGTGGACCGCATCGCGTGAGTACCCAAAAGCCGTATAGTGCGAGCCTGGCTAGGCCTACTTGCGACTTGCTTCTTCCTTGCCCGCTTGTCCCGTTCTGGCTCGTTGCTCTTCTCGATCCGTGTCGAGGGAGGGGCT
>BOPN01000526.1:72500-80000 GCA_017312705.2 Penaeus japonicus | reverse complement strand
TGGACTCTGCTTGTATATGGAAACGTGACTTAGGGTGTGAAGAACACGGCAGAAACAGCTTTCTTGGTTTATTGGTAAGCTTGAACAGGAGGACGTTGGAGTGAGGGCTGCTCCACCTCCTAGGAGGAGCGAGGTGTTGCTCCCCTGCTCCCCGAGAGGAGGCTCTCTAACACAATGTATGACTTATCTCAGGATATGTGTGAATCGCGTGTTTTCTTGTGACATGTGACATTTGGAATGTGATGAGTGAAGTGTTGCATCAATACATAGCTCTTGCAAAGGGAAAGACAAAACAACGCTAGTATGTCCGGTGTGACAATAAGAGAGGAGTAAACAGATAGGTGAAGCAACGAGCGTACGTATGTCTATGTATATATGTGTATGTGGTAGAATATATATATATATATATATATATATATATATATATATATATATATATATATATATATATATAACAACTAAAAGACATGAAAGATACTAATTACTCTGACTATTGCATTATATAGAATACTATAGCAAAAGCATACTTGTGTAAACAATATGCGATGGACACAATAACAATTACAGCAAACATAATGTATAAATATAAATGCCTATTTCAAGATTACAATCTCTCTCTCTCTCATTCTCTCTCCCTCTATCTATCTATCTATCTATCTATCTCGTGTCATCCCTCTTTACCTCTCCTTCAAACAATAGCAATACAATAGTGTCTCACAGTCTTAGATATTTACAAAACTTACTCTGATATGAAGATTCACTGCGTGTGTGTTGACTTAACCTCGATGCTTGGGCTGTAACAGTAATGTGATTTGCATACATTACCTGGTTTTGGACGTGGAAGGAGGAGACAAAAAAAAAGTTGCAACGGTACAAGGTTGCAGCGTTGCATGGCATCTTAGAATTGTTGGTATTTATTTTCTTTCTATTTTTTGTTTCATATTTTCCATTAGTTGTTTTGCTGTTGTGTTCTGCAGATAGTGCTGATAAGAACAATGTATATATTATGTGCGTTGTTTTTTTTCTGTAGCTTTTATTTTTTTTATGAAGGAATGCTAGTGTTGTGACATGATGACCCTGTTTGAGTCGAGAGAAGAGTGATGCTTGAGTGAGGCTTGCAGTCGCTGGATCGTTCGGGGGGAGGTTTTGCTTGTGTGTGCTTTTGAGAGAGAGAGGGAGGGAGGGGGAGGGGGGGAGGGAGGGGGAGAGAGTTGGAATGGGAGGGTATGGGAAGGAGGGCAATTGGGGAGTGAGGGAAGGGGAGAGGGAGAAGAAGGGGGAGAGGGGGGGGGGTAGAAGAAGAGTATAAGAGGGAAGGAGGTAGGGAGAGGAAACAGGCAGACAGACACGAGAGAGAAGGCAAGGATGAAGGGACAATCAGACAGGCAGACAGACGGACAGACAGACAAGTCAAAAGACACCGAGAACACGAATTCCATCAGCCTTCTAGACGATGACCCCTGCCGCACGCCGGAGGACACTTTGGCAGCTTCCCACGAGGGGCGGAGGCGGAGGAGGAGGGAGGGAGGGAAGGAGGAGGAGGAGGTGGAGGAGGAGGGAGGAAAGGAAGGAAGGAGGGAGGAGGGAGGAGGAAGATAAAGAAGGAAAAGGATGAGCAGTGGTGAGGAGGAGGATAAAGGAGGAAAAGGATGATGATGATGAGGAGGAGGAGGAAGGGGGAAGGGAAGAGGTAGGAGGAGGGAGGAAGAAGGGATGAGGAAGAGAATGGGAGGAGGAGGAAAGGGGAATTGGTGAAGGACAAGGACGAAGTGGTGTACTGATATTGCATATCATGTGACCTAAGACGCTGATTACGCTTTTCTATTTGATTCAATGCTGTATTGCTGGCAGTCTGTATTGACTTGACGTAACCTGTTTCCTGCGTCCGCTTCCGCCTCTAAACTGCAGCCGCCCCGGGCAGCTGCTTTTGCTAGCGGAGGCCCCGAGGCATGGAAAGCGACAATAGACTCGTACTTCAGGACACAGAAGAAACCCAGAGGGAGATCAGGCTAGAGGCATCGAGTGGCTTTCAAGGGGGGAGGGGAGAGGGAAGCGCAGTTTGTGGTTGTGTTGTGTTTAGAAGAGGAGGAGGAGGAGAAGGAGAAGGAGAAGGAGAAGGAGAAGGAGAAGGAGAAGGAGAAGAAGAAGAAGAAGAAGAAGAAGAAGAAGAAGAAGAAGAAGAAGAAGAAGAAGAAGAAGAAGAAGAAGAAGAAGAAGAAGAAGAAGAAGAAGAAGAAGAAGAAGAGGAGGAAAAAGAAAAGGAAGGGAAGGAGGAGGAGGAGGCTTGGGAGCTTTTGGGTCGTCACTCTTGGAGACAGTCTGGCGGATACAGAGACAGAGAGACAAAATTGAAACTGTACGCTATATATCACCATGTGTCTGTCTGTGTGATGGAGTGCAATGGTGAAGGCTGTGTCGCTGTTGAGGTCGACCTCGAGTGAAAGCTTCGAGTGTGAATGAAGGAGGGCGCTGTGTGCCCTGCCTGGTCCTCCGTGGTGTTGCTTTGGGGCTTCTCTTTTTCTTTCTCTTTCGCTCTTTCTTCTTTCTATTTCTCTTTTTAATTTTCTCTCCTTCTTTTCCTCTATCTCCTTCCCCCTACTCCTCCTTCTATTGATATTTCTCTATCTCTTTCTCCTTATCTCTCTATCTATCTATCTATCTATTTATCTATCTCTGTCACACACACACACACACACACACACACACACACACACACACACACACACACACACACACACACACACACACACACACACACACACACACACACACACCTCTCCATCTCCATCTCCCCACCTTCCTATAAGCATGTGCGCACTGAATTAATTAATTAACACAGACGCACACAACACACCTACCATATTCGCACCCGCAAATGCAGATACAACCGGCCTGTTCTAGTACACAGTGTATCTTCTGCCTCTGCCCCTGCCTCCGTCACTCCTAGCTTTCTCTTATCACTGTTAATGTCATTTGCCCATCTCGCCATTACTCCACCTCCTCCCCCTCCCCCTCTCCCCCTCTTTCTCCTCCTCCTCTCCCCTCCACCATGTACACTGACTGTGGGTGCGAGTGCATTTGTTAGATAGCTGTTAGTGCTGGTGAGTTATCAGCGGGTGTGTGTGTCTTCGCGTGTGCTGCCTTGGTTGTTGTGGTTGTTTGTGGCGATGAGGTTGGTGGCTGACTTGTTGTTTTTCTCTTTCTCTCCCCTTTGGCTCTTTGTGTGTGTGTGTCTCTCTCTCTTTGCCCGTTTTTTCCTGTCTTCTCTCTCTTTCTCTATGTTTCTATTTTTCTGCTCTCTCTCTCTCTCTCTCTCTCTCTCTCTCTCTCTCTCTCTCTCTCTCTCTCTCTCTCTCTCTCTCTCTCTCTCTCTCTCTCTCTCTCTCCCTCTCTCCCTCTCTCTTTCTTTCTTTCTTTCTTTCTTTCTTTCTTTCTTTCTTTCTTTCTCTTGGGTTGCATGTAGTATGAGGAAGCGATACCTCACAGCAGGCATGGCGATGAGGGGAAGATCAGGAGTATGTCTGCCGCTACCACTTCCTTCCTCATGACTGCAGTGAAACCATGAGGAATAGGTTTGAGTTTGGTTGCTTGGTTGTTTGGTTGGTGGGGAGGGGGAGGGTGGGGTGTGTGAGATATGGATTCCGATTAATTGATTTCGAGATATTTGTGGAGGGAGAGGAAGAGGAAGAGAGATTGGGAAGAGAGGAAGAGAGAAAATGTATATGTGAGGAAGAGAGAGAGAGAAATTGTGTGTGTGTGTGTGTGTGTGAGAGAGAGAGAGAGAGAGAGAGAGAGAGAGAGAGAGAGAGAGAGAGAGAGAGAGAGAGAGATTCTTTCACCCAGTCGGCGGGATTGGTGTGAGTCTACGGGATTGCACCCCGACATTCACTTCCCATATCTGTTATTCTTAATTTCACAGAGATAGTAGCGTTAGGGATGACAGGAATAATGATGCAGGCGAGTACTTGAGGAACAGATAACAACCATAGGAAAATCTAATGGAAAGATAAGATATAGACGCGTAAATGGATACGATTAAAAAAAATAAGATGATAACGTGGCCAGAGCAAATAGAGAATACCAAATAGAGATAGAAGAGGTAGCGAGCGGACAGAGGAAGACACAGGTCATGGATGATGGACCAAAGAATGGGACTTTTATCCTAATAAGGAAGTGGGGGTCGAGGGTAGGAGGAGGGAGGAGGGAGACTGAGAGGAACGGCAGTTACAGTAACAAGCCCGGATTGTGACATGTGCTCGTGCGGGATATGTGAGTACTTGGGCTCACTTGACCCGCACGGTCTCTCGCGTGAGTGAGCGTGTAAGGCAGGGAGGGAGGGAGGGAGGGGGGGGAGGGAGGGAGAAAGAGAGAGTGTAAGAATATATATGTATTTGTGTGTGTGTGTGTTTGTGTGTGTGTGTGTGTGTGTGTGTGTGTGTGTGTGTGTGTGTGTGTGTGTGTGTGTGTGTGTGTGTGTGTGTGTGTGTGTGTGTGAGAGAGAGAGAGAGAGTGAGAGTGAGAGTGAGAGTGACTTTTTGACTTTGACGAGTTTATTGAGACAAGTGATTACGTACATCTCAAAAGGATGAGGTAACATAGGTTATCCTCACCCCAATCTTAGTCCCTCTTTGGGCTCACATATATTTTACAAAACCTTACAGCTATGTCAACATGTTGAAATATATACAGAACAATAGACGGGTCAATCACAAAGTAAGTGAATGAGTGGGCGTGTGTGTGGGCGTGAGCCTGTGCCTCCTGAATACCTCTTTAGGTCTGCACATTTCTACACAAAATCCAATCATCTAATTATCCAGGCCACTGATTGGATAACTCCGGTCGCACGGTTCATAAGCACACATCTCTTTACTGATGTTGATCATGATTAGTTTGTATTTAAATGCCCGATTTTAGCGATTGATTTGATGTATAAAATCTCAGCAGGAAAGTGAACTTGAAAACACGACTCTTTTTGCATAACCGTGTGTGAGCTCGCATTAAGTAGGGGGCGTGGGTATGTGCACCGCCTTGATGTTTGTTTGTTTGTTTGTTTATTTTGTTTTTTAGGTGTTGTTGAAAGTGTAAATAGAGGATGATTTTTTATTTATTTCTTTATATATTTATTTTCTTTTTTGTTCTTTTTAGTAGTTACGTGACCGACAAACAGTGTGCAACAGATAGGGGAGAGTGGGTGGATGGGTAGAGGTTGTGGGGGTGGAAGAGGGAGGGGGGGAGAAGAAAAGAGAAGAGGGAAGGAGGAAGGTGGAAAGTGGAAGGTGGCAGGGGGAGGAGGAAGAAGCATGACCAAATGGAGGAAGAAGAAGAAGGAGAAAGAAAAGGAATTAAAAGAAAATAATAGCAATAAAAAAGACAGAAGGACTATAAAGAGGAAGAGATGAAAAAATGGAAAGGGACGAAGACAAAAAGAGAAAGAAGGAGATGGATTACTGATGGCAGATGGACCGAAGACAAGGAGCGAAAGGCGGAAAAAAAAAGAAATTAAAGTCATTAAAAAGAAAACGTACATATTTTTTCAACAGATTTTCCAGCAAGAGATTAACGCCAATAAAAAAGTTTGTTCCCTAGAAGTTCCAAATAACAAAAAGAAAAGCAGGGTTTCCAAATTACCAGCCAGAACTTCGACGGCTCTTGGATAATGCCTATTCCCCTGAGGTTCTGAGTAAGAACAGTCTCTCTTTAAGTTACCAGCTAGAACTTGTAACTTAACGGACCTGACATATCTGAGGCTTAGGAGTTTTACATTAGTTGTTGTTTTTTCCCGGCTAGAGAAAGTTAGGGTAGGGAGGAGTTAATTAAGTAGGAGAAGCAGGTATGCTAATGAGATAAAGAGTTGCTAGTAGTGGCTGTACGTGGATTGGAATTCGGGGAGGAACCGAAACTAAGTTGTACTATGCTAAATGTTAAGACTGCCGAAGCTTGGCCAGACTAAACTAGAATTGTTTGTTGGACCGAGTGCGCTAAACTTGAGAGCAAATTGAACTACCAAAGAAGTAACTCCCCTCCTCTTCCCTCTCCATTCTTCTCTCTCTCTCTTTCTCTCTCTCTTTCTCTTTCTCTTTCCCTCTCCCTCCCTCTGTCTCTCTCTCTCCCTCCCTCCCTCCCTCCCTCCCTCCCTCCCTCCTCCCTCCCCTCCCCCCTCTCTCTCTCTCCCTCCCTCTCTCTCTCCCTCCCTCTCTCCTCTCTCTCTCCCTCTCTCCTCTCCTCTCTCTCTCTCTCTCTCTCTCTCTCTCTCTTCTCTTTCTTCTCTCACTCTCTCTCTCTCTCTCTCTTTCCCTCTTTCCCTCTCCGTGTCTCTCACCTTCCTCTCTCCCCTCCCCCCTCCCCCCTCTTCTCTCATCTCCTCGCTCCCTCCTTCCTCTCCCCTTTTCTTTCCACTACCCCTATCATCGGCCCCCCTCCTCCTCCTTAACTTCCTGTACATTGACCGTTCCTAATGCTGAAGGTAAAGTAGGTTATGAGGAAATGTGACTGATGCCACTTTTAAAGTGTTATTTGCCTTTCTCTTCTCTCTTCCTTTGGTTTACTTGTCTTCCTTGGGGCATGGCTGCTGCTTGTATTGCTGCCTTTTGTTTTGATTTTTGTTATTGTTGGTTATTGTCGGGAGCGTTTGGTTTGGCGTCTTTTGGGTGTTTTTGATTTCTCTTGTTTTAGCTCACGCTGGATTTTTTTTGCCACTGTTGACGCCGTTGATGGCGGCCCACCTCGGAGCTTTGTGTCGATGGGTGGAGGCCCAGTGCGTGGTGCGGTAATGGGATAAGGGTGCTGGTGGCAAGTTATGCGCTTTTGTGGATGTTTGGTACTTGTGGTAACACGGACATGCATATGCACAAACACACACGCATGCGCTCACAAGCATACGCACTCACACGCCCCCACACACGCATGCACAAACACACGCATGTGCTCACAAGCATATGCACTCAAGCGCCCCCACACACGCATGCACTCACATGCACGCACACACACATGCATGCACACACACATGCATGCACACACACATGCACGCACACACACATGCACGCACACACACATGCACACACACACACACACATGCACATACACATACACATACACATACATACACATACACACACACACACACACACACACACACACACACACACACACACACACACACACACACACACACACACACACACACACACACACACACACACACAGACCCCAAAAAATGTTATTTTCCCGTTGCATGTTGCAATTCATTGGCAGCGCATGCTTGTCGAAAGCAACGTGTCTGGAATGCAAGCAATGCAGTCGGGCCGAGGAAAGTTCGGTTCATGAGAGTGGGTTGCATGTAAAGTTTGGGCTGAGGGATATTCGCTTGAGGAATTTTAAACGGCGGAGAAGGCAGTGCTGGTGTGTATATGTGTGTGTGTGTGTGTGTGTGTGTGTGTGTGTTTGTGTTGTGTGTGTGTGTTACGGAAAGGTGGGGCATTGTTGTCATTAATGGAGTCGGTT
>BOPN01000526.1:65000-67500 GCA_017312705.2 Penaeus japonicus | reverse complement strand
TGTTTGTTTCTTTGTGTGTGTGTGTGTGAGTGTGAACCTCACGTTTCCCAGAGTGCGCAAATATAAACACACCGCAAGCATTCCGAGACTTTAAACTGAGTCCGGATTTCGTTGCATCAGTCTCGGGTCACAGTCAGTCAAGGAGGAGGATGGTGTGGAGTGGGGGAGGGAGGGAGGGGGGCAGGGGGAGGGGCGATTGACCCCTTTATTAGGTTTGTTGTGTTTGTGTTTGTAGTTTTTTTTTGTGATTTGTTGTTTGCTTCGGTGTAATTCGTTCTGTATTGCTTTGGTGTTTACTTTCTCATCCCTGTCTGCCGTTATTCTGCCGTTAGTTATTTTTCTTAGTATCCAGTTATCGTTAGAGATTCTTTTGTTTTATTTTTATAAGCATCGCAATCATCGTTGCAACCGTCTTCATCTGTATCATGATTTTTATTTTATGTTGTTATTGTTATCATCGACGTTACAATTGGTGGTATTCTTAATATTACTATTATGATTTGTATTGTTGATATTATTTTTATTTCCATTATTACCAAGATCATCATTGCTATTTCCATCATTAAATCTGGGTCAGACTGGCAGACAGACCTTCAAACAAACACAAATAGACACAGGTTATATTGTGTTTATCTCCCTTTATATATATATATATATATATATATATATATATATATATATATATATTTATATATGCGTGTGTGTGNCTCTCTCTCTCTCTCTCTCTCTCTCTCTCTCTCTCTCTCTCTCTCTCCCCTCTCTCTCTCTCCCTCCCTTCCCTTCCTCCTTCTCCCTCCCTCTCCCTCCCTTCCCTTCCCTTCCCAACATCCGAATCCGCCATTATGAATGGTTGTGAATGTTATAGCTATTATGTTCACCATATGTCAAATGTTGTTTTTGTTGTAGTTTTGAATACAAGGACGTCTTTTTTTGTTCATTGAGATTTTTTTGTTGTTGTTGTTGGCGGTCGTCATAAACGTCCGGGGGTTTTGTTGTCTTTGTGATTTTTGTTATCGTTTATAATTATTGCAAATGGTGTTTTTTCCTGTGTTTTAGTTGCCATGCAGGTTGCCTCTTCCTGTCGCCGTCTCTGTGGCCATTTTGTCGGTTGTGCTCTTTGTGGCTTGTTTATCATGTTTTGTTGTTGTTTTGTATGGATATTTTATTTTATTTTATAGCCAGGTTCTTGTATGTGTTGATTATGACCATTTTTATCATCGTGTTCTATATAACTATTTTATTATCTGAGTTTCTTTGTTATGGTTATTTATTATCTTTTTTGTTTGTTGTAGCCATTTCTTTTTTTTCTCATGTTATCGTTGTGTTCATTATAACAATTTTACGTCTGTCTTCATTATAACAACTTTACGTCTGTGTTCGTTATGGACATTTTATCATGTGTGTTTTCTCATGGCCATATGTCCACCTTCATTTTTTTGCTACCATCTAATCATGTTTTTTAATGGTTATCATATAATTTAGTCTTAGCTTCCATGCTTTAATGACCATCATATACGGGTGTTTATGGCCATCTTAGCTTCTGTTTATTTAATGGCCATAGTCTTCTATTTTTAATGGCAGTCTTAGCTTCTGTGTTCATTATGGCCATTTTTATCATCTATTTTTTTGCGTCTATTGTTTCTGCACTTTCGTCGACGTGAGGGAACTGCAGTGAGAGGTTGGAGGGGATGGGGGCACAGGTAAGGGGGGGGAGGGGGGAAGGAGGAGGGAGAGGGAGAGGGAGGGGGAGGGGAGAAGGGTCTTCGCTTTCCTCCTCTGCCTATTTATACAGCCAGGACTTTGTGTACTGTCCGGACGTGTCTCCAAGCGGGTCCTCTGTCTCTCTCCTTTGCTCGCTCGCTCTCTCTCTCTCTCTCTCTCTCTCTCTCTCTCTCTCTCTCTCTCTCTCTCTCTCTCTCTCTCATGCTGTCTCTATCGCTCTCTCTTTGTTTCTGTCTTTCCTTCTCTCTCTCTCTTTCTCTTTCTTCCTCTCCACCTCCACTCTTCTCTCTCATCTCTCATCTCCCTCTTTCCCTACTTACCTCCTTCCCTCTCTTCCTTCCCTCCTTCCCTCTCCCTCCCTCCGCCTCTCCCTCCCTCCCCCCTTCTTCCCTCCCTCCCTTCCTACCCTACTCTCTCCCTCACTTTCTCCCTCCTTCCCTCCCTTCCTCACCCTTCTCCTTTCTCTCTCCTTCCCCCCTCTCCCCCCTCCCTTTGCATCGGCGTCGCTCCCTCCTTCTTTCCCTCCCTCCCTCCCTCCCTCCCTCCCTCCCTCCCTCCCTCCCTCCCTCCTTCCCTCTCTCTTTCCCTCCCTCCTTCCTTCCCTTTCTCCCCCTCTTCCTTTCTCCCTCCTTCCCTCCCTCCCTTCCTACTTCACCCTCTCCCTCCCTTCTTACCCCTCCTCCTTTCTCCCTCCTTCCCTCTCTCCTCCCCCCCTCTCCTTCCCTACCTCCCCCCTCCCTTTGCATCGACATCGCTCCCTCCTTCTTATCCCCCATGG
>BOPN01000526.1:40000-52500 GCA_017312705.2 Penaeus japonicus | reverse complement strand
GTGTTGACCCTCCTGGTGGTGCTGGTGTTCGGCGTGGCATTAATCCTCTCCTTCCTGCTGGGTTACTATGAGCAGGAGAACCTCTCGCAGGTGATCGGTAAGTGACCCCTTCATCTCCACTGCCCTTTCCATTCATATTTTTTTATTAGGTTACCGTATGTTGTTCCTCTCACCTTTATCCTTATGTGTAGGAGGTAAGTTTGCAAATGTCATGGTTGGTAGATGACCATATTTGTGTGTTTAGAAATGTGATAGGGGATTTTTGTGTTCAGATACTTCATGGGAACTTGATGATTACCTATGCAGTTACTGTCAGATGTTATGCTTTCTCTAAGGCTGCTAAACATTTATTTTTGTAACTGTACAGATTTCATTAGGACTGTAGTGCATGTCAGTAAAAGAACAAATAAAAAAAAATATATATATATATATTTATATTGGATGAAACAAAGCATCAGCATCAAAACCAACAAAGGTTATGCTGTATACTAGTTTATTTAGCTTCATTCAACTCAAGGGACTAACCACGCTGCCTTAACTGCAACATAGACCATAATGCAGCGATTTTCTTTTCTCGTTGATACAGCTTTCATTAGAGTCTCTTACTATCAAGGCTTCATTGACGTTCTGTAAATACGCTTCATTTCCACCCAGTGTTAAAATGGGAAAAACAGAATACTCATGAGACAGTATTTTGAGAATATCCTGTTAAACTGATATACATAGACTAATATGCGCACTTTTATTGTCTTCCGTGACTGATGTTGTCTTGTCTGTTGTAGGAGTGATAGTCGGAGCTATGACAAGCTGGCAGAGGTTACTTATGTTTTTCTATCTCATTCTCCAAGTGAATCTAGGTCAGATGAATGACCCTGTGTATGCTTTTGTGTGTTTTTTTTCTCTGATCTGTTTAAGTACTAATATATTTCTATTGACAAAGGTTTTATTATGTGTTGTTGTTTTTTTCTTTCTTTCTGTTTTAGTTTGTTATTGATATTATTATTTGGATATTATTTTCATTTTTTTTGCTTTGTGTCTGAAAAAAAGTTGTTTGTGTATTTTTTTTTATAATTAATTTCTTTTTCTTTTTTATAATTATTTATTTTTGGTGTGCTTTATATTTCAATTTATTCCTTTTCCATTATCTTGAATGGAATTGTGATATAACAATAATGATGATTCTCGACTGATCATGTTTCTGTTAAAAGAAATCAGTGGCTTTGATTTTCTTAACTGTGCATGGTATGGCAAGTGCTCTCTTTCAACATCATTTATGTATGGTGCATGCTGCTTCACTCACAACAATTGATCATAACTCGGAAAACATACATGGAGTTGCATCTTACAGAGTGGAAAGACAAGACTGTACCAATGCCTTCTGAATCTTTCTGATCTCGGCTTGTTCTGTCCGATTGTGGTTTGTGAAAATGCATTAGTGCAATCTCTTTGGCATGCTCATTTGACTCTCTCAGGTGTTTTGTTCTATTATGAGTTCATGGCAAGAGTGCTTCTGATATATGTGAATTTAAGCCGTTTTGCAACATTTGCTTCTCGTTTACTGGTACGTTTCTAAAAAATGGAACTAGAATTGTAGGTCTGGAGAATTTCTGCCATGATTATATTTTGTATAAGGCACCCAGAGGGAGGGGGACAACATCACCCAAATCCTGTTGTGAGTAAATTGGAATTGAAGTTTAAGTATCAATACTATGCATATTTTTATAAGGATCTTGTGTGCATGTTTATACTCCTATTGTCAGAAAAAAATTAATGTGTTGGCAATGAAGGCAAGTTATTTTGGGGATTTTGGGGGTACCTTATATTTATTAATTTAAAAAAAACATAAGATGTATGAAATTATATTATGCTGTAGGAGAAGTTCGATAGGGGATGTACATGTAAATCTGGTATGTGTAATTTTGATAAATAGGGCACATTTGTTCTAGAAGGTAAGTACAAGTGTATTCCTTCTGAAAATGAATATCCTGCAATTGAACTGATTGGTAACACTAAAAATGGATATGAAAATCGAAAATCATAAGATAAGCAGGGAAAAATTAAAGAAAATTCAAGAAATCAAAGTGATAACATACAATTATGCATCACTTGACATCTGCTTCTAACATCAGATGTGCAGCATATAATGAGCAGGCATTTTTACTCTGAATCTGATTTTTTAGGTATTCTAAGAGTTAGTTTTTAGAGAAATGAGTGGGAATAGAACTGTTATGAGATGGGTATTAATCTCTATTATTAATTGTATTGCATAACTTAAAAGGATTTTTTCATTTTCTTGTTTTGTTCTTGTTCTTCTTCTTCTTCTTCTTCTTCTTCTTCTTCTTCTTTCTTCCTACCTTCTATCCTTCCATTCTTTTTTCCTTCCTTCCTATCTTTTTGATCCTTTATTTTGTTCTTGACACTGCTTAACCCATTGCTGATGTGTGTCATGACATACATGTTGGAGGGCGTCGTGATGTACATGACGTTTGGAAGCTTTGGGTCTCTGTGTTTCTTTATTGTACTATGAGTAATGAGTGAGTGATGATGACAATTGCAATCGTAATTACCTTAATGGCTGTAATGTTAAGCAAAATGGGTTTCACTTAACGTCCAAAACCTAGATTGCACCTCTTTCTCCTAGCACCAGGAATGGCACTCATCCATGGTCTCTAGCAAGCATTATATTTAGAAAGCGATGGCACACAGCAAGTTGCCGATCTCTTGCTCTAAAGTACCGCAGATAAAGGATTTGCAGGCAGAATGAGAAGAGGAAGGTGACTCAAACCATGCCCAGTGTCTACAATGTGCCCCTGTGCCAGTAGGGCTGCCTTGTACTGTGGCACTCACAGTCATAAGCACAGGTTTCCTTCCTCTTCCCTACCTCTTCATGTTATCTTAATTGTGGATGTTATATATAGTTGCTTTTTGTCCTCCCATAAAACAATAATACTTCTATCACACTGAGTATAAAGAAAATAATGAGCTGATATGGACCCTATACTACAATTTTAGTCAACTGCAGTATTGATAGAGCCTATCATATGACACATATAAGTCCCTCAATACAGTAAAACAGAAAATTGGCAAACACAAAAAGGGCTCTAGTTTTACTCAATATCTTGTGTGTCAGAGATTGTAAAGTAAATTGTAAAAGGAGTGTGTGAATAACACTATCATGAACTAGATATTTGTTCCGTTGTACAGGATGATTGTGCGTAATTCTTTAAATGGAAAGAGGGTTTATATTAATTTGAGTACATGAGGTTGTCACATTCCCTTGTATCAGTTATATTGATTTACATTTTTGTAGTAGGGGCATTGTTTGTCATTTCAAGAATTACCTTACAGTAGATGGATTGCAAGGTAGCTTACCTGCCCATTTTTGTGTGTGGCATAGAGTAGTTACTGCTCTAATATTAATATGAATTCAGTAAATAAGCCTTCATTGATACTACGTCTCTTAGTAGGGAATACTTATTGACAAATATTGTACAGCTTGTATAATATTCATCTTGTATTTGCTGTTGTGAATCTGTTGGTGTGGAGGTTCTGTTCTGTCCTGGATCAGTCATTGACCTGTTGGGTGTGATGTCTGTTTGGTGTGGTGTGTTGTTAGCGTTTGATTTCTTATATATCATGTCTAGGATTTGGTTGTTTTCTTTCATGTATGAAGGATTGAAACTGTGTTAAAGGGATGTTGCTTAATTTATGTCTAAAATATGTTGATTTTGTGCGTGCTTCTGTGAATATTGCTGCAGCAGTTAGTCATGATTTAAGTATGAGTTATTGAGCAATGCATTTAAAGCCCTTTTCTTGTCATACTCTTCAGCAGTTTGAATTTTGTCACACTTCCTGAGAACATCGTTTTCAAAGCGCGTTCATGAATGTCTTTTTTTTTGGTGGTATTTTATCACATTGGTAACACTGCCTGGCTGCAGAATTTGGCATCATCATCGTTTGTAATGAGTCACTTTTTTCTCTTGTTGTGATAGGAATGAAAAGAGGCACAGATTCTTTTGCACGTTGTTCAAGATAAGCGTGGAAATGATAAGCATATCTATATAGCAAACAGTACATTGTAACAATACAGAGGATAAATACATATATATAAATAGACACATACAAGTATTAAAAATAACTCATATGAATCGTTTAATTATAAATAAAGGTTAAAAACAACTAGCAAAGTGAATGGAGTACCGTATCACAGTGAGCAACCACTTCTCAACAAGTGTCCCCTCCGACAAGACCCTAACAGTACTCCCAGTCTTTGTGTTTGGGGGGGCGACACGCCACGGGGCAGGGTTGTTTGACCATGTCACCCTTAATTTCCTTCCGATATTGTCTCATGCCGACGAAAGTGCGGTTGACCCTCCTGGTGGGGAAGGGACGCGAGCCCGGGAAGTACTTGCACAGGTAGGAGTCGTGCGCGATGAAGCTCTTCTGGATGGTGGGCCACAGGAATCGCTGGAAAGGGAAGAGGGGTCGGGTTTTAGTTTTTTTTTTTCTATTGTTTAGGTATTCTTTCATAGCGGGTGGGGTGGGGGGGTTGTGGTCGTTAGGCAAGGTGGAAGATTGTGAGAATTTATTCGGTTGTAAGATTTGGTTCTACGTTTTAATAAGAAAGAAAGAAGGTCGGGTTATAATTTTGGTAATGGAAGAGATGGAGAAGCAGGTATCATTCTCCTGTAAGGAACAATAACCCGATTCTCTCTTGGTCTCGTTGTGCCTCGTATTCTCGAACATTCGCACCCGGAAGTCAGTTATAAACAACTTTAACATAAACGACGACCCTGTCCCCGCAACCCCAAAGGAGCGACACTCACCACCTCATTGACCTGGTCGTAGTAGCTCGGGTGGCTGTCCTTGTGGGAGAAGCGGAAGATCGTCCCCCTTATGCGCTCCAGCACCTCGCGATGCCAGAAGCCACAGCCGCCGAACATGCCACCCATGATGGGCATGGTGTGGGCAAGGTTGTCTCGCATGATGTGGAAGCACTGGAAGAAGGGGTTGGAATTGAGGTGGGCGGACGGGCAGTGTTTTGAAGTGAGGAATGCTAGATATGAATGGGGGTGAGGGGAATAAGGTTGAAATGGGGAACAACACTAGAAGGAGGGTCGGTGGATGAGTGAGGTTGAATTGAACGCTGGAAGAATGGGGGAGGGAGATGGAGGGAAAGGTGAAGTGGGGAGTCACGATTTAGTCAGAGAGGGACGCATAACTTGAAAAAAATAAATTAGACATCTGACATATGAAAGTTGAGTAAATAATTTTCGATACTTCACGCCGCCGCGCCACGTGAACCTGAATTTTTATTTTACGAGACCAGCAGGAATCTATTTTTGCAAAACCAAGATTGTATTCATAACGAAACCTTCTGAAGTCCACTTTCACAACCGACCTTCCCGGAGTCGACCCACTCCTTGACGGCGTCCACCTCCCGCTGCAGGATAGGGGAGTCGCTGTCCCGGATGATGAACCTCCTGACGAAGGGGTCGCCGAGAACCGCCAGCCGCCAGATGGTTCCGATCGTAGGGCGGAGGTCACCAATGCCTGAAGGAGGGAGAGGGAGGGTGAGAGGGGGGAGCTGGAGGGGTGTTATTTGGGTTGTTGTTATTATTATTGTTGTTATTATTACTACTACTACTAGTGCTACTACTACTACTAGTGCTGCTACTACTACTACTACTACTATTGCTACTACTACTACTATTGCTGCTATTACTACTACTACTACTACTACTACTACTACTACTACTACTACTACTACTACTACTATTGCTTTCTTTTTTACATAGATTGTTCCATAAACGTCTAGTCACCCAGGAGCCAATTACCAGGCCTACCTGATCTGTTTACCTCTACTCTTGAATTTTCGGGGGGGAAATATATTTATTTTTCAATTCTTATCGCTATTTTGTTGTTTTTGCCGTTATTAATATGATGCTGATTGTGATTATTATTATTAGTGATAACGGTAATAACAACAATAAGAACAAAAAAACGAAAATTACGAGAATGAATTGATAGGTAGGTAGGTAGATAGGCCTAGTCATTAATTCCCTGATGATTAAGCACTTGAAGAACCATCTGCATGTAAAAACAAGTAGGAATGATAATAATAATAGTAATAATAATAATAAGAAGAACAACAACAACAACAACAGCAATAGCAATAAACATAAAGAAGTAAAAGAAAGCGATAGTGAACCGTGAAAATTCCCGCCAAAATGTCGAATTTTCGGGATTTCATGTATGAAGTCGCGTGTACCTTAACGGAACATTCTTATGAGGGTACACTGGCTTTTTTTTCTTGCTTATGGGTCTTGACAAATAGCTTCGGAGCCGCTTACTGTGTCTCCATGATGAATTTGCTGATTTGCATATCCCTCCCCCATTTACGACTTGTTGCTGACTCATCATGCTGGGTCGATGGTCCGTTAGATGGATTACTTTTTACTGTTCAGTGCCTTTTTTTTTAAATATCGTTCTCTGTCTTGTTTTGCTGCGACAGAGACAGACAGACAGACAGACGGACCGACGAAAGGGAAAGAATGAAAGAAGGGGAAAAAACTGTGTGTATGTATATATATATATATATATATATATACATATATATATATATATATATATATATATATATATATATATATATATATATATATATATAAAGAGAGAGAGAGAGACAGGCAGAGAGACAGACATGATTACAGACAGACAGAGAGAAAGAGAGAGAGAGAGAGAGAGAGCGATTGCAAACCCCTCCACCCCCCCCCCCCCCCCCCCCACACACACCCATCATACACCCTTCCCCCCTCCTCACCTGGCAAAGACACGACAGAGCAAAAGTCGAGGTGAGGAAACCCGCAGGCGAGAGCGCACGCCCACGCCCTCGCCCGCGCGTCGCCGGCCAGGTCGAGATCGTGGTACACCCTCACCGCCCACCCCGGGTACGCCTCGGCCGCCCGCGCCACCACCACCGCCAGGCCCTCGTGGTAGTCGCTGGGGAAGGCGCCGAAGAGGGAGATGCTTATCACCTGTGGGAGGGTGGGAAAGGGGGTGGGTGGGTGGATAGATAGATGGATGGATGGATGGATGATGGATGGATGGGAAGGGTGGATGGATGGATGGGTGGGGAGGGGAAGTTGAAGAGGAAGGGAAGGGTGGATGGATGGATGGATGGGTGGGTGAGCGGGAAGGATATGTATCATCATTATTATTTATATTTATATTATTGTAATTTATATTTATCATTATTATTGTCGTTATTATTTACATTTTCACTATTATTATTGATCATAATTATACCCTTCTCATCAATGCTATTACTATCATTATTTTTATTGTTATTATTAATATCACTACTATGGTTATCATTACTATTCTCATTGTTAGTTACGATGACTTTCATTACTGTCATGAGTACCATTATAGTGTTATATTATTACTATGTTTATAATTTCTGTTATTATTGTTATTGCCATTATATTTTCATTATTTATATTTGTCTTTATTTCGTTGCCTGGATCAGTGTTAGCATCACTGATGTGGCAATTTTATGCAATTTTATCATTGTGAACTATGTTCCCAGTTATCGGTATCACATTTCTTCTCTTTCTCAAAACGCAAAATATTCATCAGATGGAAAATGAGGAAAGCAACATCCTCAGCTCCGTCACCAGGCGATGTCGTCGTTGGTTGGAGTAAAAAAAAAAATGATGATGCAGATGATTGATCAAGGACAAAAAATCGAAAAGAAAAAGAAGAAAGAAAAAAAACAACTCACCGATTGGTTGGCGCCCCTGAGCGTGGCCGCGTCGCTGCATGTGGACGAGCCAAGCGTGCGATTCAGGGCTGACAACAGGTCGCGGGAGGTCGTTTTCCCTCCGTGCTCCCCGGCAGGGCACGCCGCTCCCCCCTGTGCCAGGATTTCCCTCGTGCACTCGCAGAAGTCCAGCGGCGGGGAGGTCACGCGACACGTCCGGCCGCTGGGAGGAAGTGGAGGAGGAGGAGGAGGTGTCGTCGAAGGAGTGTGGTCTCGCGATCTAGGATTCGCGTCTGGCTCGGCGTCTCGATGCTGATTCGACGACCCCCTCTCGGCCTCGTGGCTCGTCTTGCCGCGGTCTGACGGCGGGCGAGGCGTTGGCGGCGGCAGCGGCAGCGGCGGCGGCGACGGCACCACCTTCGTCTTCTTTGTCTTCTCCTTCGTCAGGAACTCCAGCGCCATCATGACCTTGCTGGCGAAGGAGTCCTCCCCGGTGTCGCGTTCCAGCGAGATCGGGTAGTCGCCGCCCTCCGCCGCCGTCTCGTCGTGCCAGCCCGCGCGGACGTGAGTTCCTCCGCCCTTCCTCTTCAGGACCTTCGCCGGAGCCTTCGTCGGGGACTTCGCCCTCGTCCTCTCGGCGTTCGAGGAGAGGCGAGCGTGGAGGTGGGAGCGGGCGGCAGAAGGGGCGGCGGTGTGGAGGGGGGCGTGGTAGTAGAGCGTGAGCGCCATTACCGCAGCAAACACCAGGAGGGCTTGCTGGGCCGCCCCGGGGGAGGAACAGCGCCGACGCATCTAGGGGGGGAGAGGAAGGAGGCGGGGGTGAGGTGGAGGCGTGAGAGAGAGAGAGAGAGAGAGAGAGAGAGAGAGAGAGAGAGAGAGAGAGAGAGAGAGAGAGAGAGAGAGAGAAAATAGGTAAAAGAGAGAAAGAAATATAGAGTGACTCTTACTTTTGACTCCCCCGGAAACTCGTACCAAGCGTAGCACTTTGTAACGGAACCCGTGACATTAACTGCAGCAATGAGACAATGCAGGAGCAGCAGTTGCAACCAGATGAGCAGGAGAAAAAAAAGTCTTACTCCTATCCTACACCGAGAACCTCACTACTCATTCTAACCTCCTAATGAAATATCTGAACTGACGCCACCAGCTGCCCGCGAGGATTGCCTTACTTACTTACTTACTTTTCTTACTCTGCTTGGTCTAGTAGAGGTGCTACTCCTCTTTCTGGGTGACGGAGGTTCAAGTTCTTACTAGGAAGGTTAATTGCACATCCGTAGGTGCATCCTGTGTAGTCATGCTTACGGTTGAACAATAAACAATTTCTAAATGGCAAACTGAGAGCGTTACTTAGCATGTTTATATTTTTTACAGGAGTTTGCTTTTGATACTGCATCCTGATACCACTAGATAGAATTCAAGATAAGACACTTCGTTTGATGAGAGAAGACAATGTTCAATATTAATTCCATGTATGTATGTGGGAGTGGGAGTGGGAGCGGGAGGAGGCGGTTGCACATGTCCAGCTCATAATTATGAATTTTTACACTGTACCTTGTTTTTATGCCTGTATTTTCATGTTTTACATATGTTGAACACAAACACAATAACGTGTATGCAAAGAAAATACTTGCAACATTTCACTGTCATTGCGGCTGTGTTGCATTTCAACATAACCACGTGCGTACTCGTTTACGAAGATGTTTACGAAACCAGTTTGCAATTGCACACGCCTTACCTGGAATGGCAGTTCTATGTCCCTCTGCTACGAGATCAGCCTCTGTGCAGGCTTCTTTTTCTGACCATAATTCACGGCGCACTGACCATGGTTAACGGGTTTGCGTGCACGTTAGTTCCGGCCGGAGTCTTGTGTCTCGCTGCATATGTTTGCTTTCGGGGAGGTAGGTTAACAGCGGCCGAAGCAAGCGCAGGCTATTGGCTCTTCCCTTTAACGGCCGTCTCGTCTCGTCTCGTGGCGCGGCCGGGGCTTGTATTTGCGCTTCGGTCCATGGTGTCGGGGCCTCGTCGTGTCGGAAAGGGAGGTGTTTGTTTATTGTTTGAACACTCTCGCGGAAGGTTTGGTTCGGTTCGGTTCGGTTCGGTCAAAGACGCTCGCGCCGGCTGTCTACCGCCCACCGCCCGTCCGCCCGCCCTCGCTTGGCAAGAGTCGGAGCTGAACTGCCGAGTGGGAAAGTCTCCTCTTTTGCTCTTCGTCGCCCGCCCACCTCCCCCCTCCCCCCTTCTCCCTTCGTCCTCCTCCCTCACTCTTTCTACCCTTCCAGCGCCTCCTTTTCTGTTCTTCGTCGTCCCTTCCTTTGCCATCTCCTCTTCCTCCCTCTACGTCTCCTTTTCCTAACCCTCTTCCTTCTCCCTCTCCGTCGGCGTCTGCGTTTCCTCTTCTTCCTCTCTGTCCTCCTATTTCTGCTCCTGCTTCTCATCCTTCTTCTTCTTCCTCCTCCTCCCTCTTCTTCCTCCTCTAATCAACCCCCCCTACATCTCCCCAACCTTTCATCCCCTACTCCCCCACCTCGTCCTCCCCTTCCCCTCATAATTCTGCCCTCCTCTTCCTTTTCATCTTCCATGTACTACCTCTCCACCTCCTCTTCCTCCTCCACTTCCACTACCCCCTCCTCCTCCACCTCCACTACCCCCACCTCCACTACCTCCTCCTCCTCCTCCTCCTCCACCTCCACTACCTCCTCCTCCTCCTCCTCCTCCTCCTTCTTCATCATCATCTCCACTTGCTCTTCATCCTCCATTTACTCCTCCTCCTCCTCCTCCTCTTCCACCTTCGCTCCCTCCACCTTGGCAATTACTCACTTTCCGACCGAACCCCCTCCCCCCTAAGTCTAATTTACACTAACCTAAGCTTGTTCACGAACTTTATTTAAGATATTTTTTTTAGCCTCGAGTCAGAAAATGGAAGAAAAGTTAATTAAAACACCGTAAGAAGGGAAAGCCTTTCGATAGAAATATATGACTCAATTTTGACTTTTTATTCCAAAAGAAAAAAATATGTGTATTGTTAAATATCTACTTTTGTTAACAATACAATGTTCTTTATTCTATCATTTTAACGTACACCTTTTTGTTTGTTGTTTTTGTTGATCTGTATTGAGTTCTGTGTGTGAATTTGTACATGCGGGACACTATGCAAATTCAATTGACTGTGTTGTGTTATATATGAAAATGTTTTGTTTAACCACTCTTCGTATATTTTAATGGCAGACCGTGTGCATAAATGTGCTGTGAATGCAAGTATGAATTGCGTGTGGATGAATTTATTTGGATCTTTATTTAAGAGAATCGGGTCTTTTATTTCTGACGGTTTATTTATGGGCAAGAAATATTAATAGAAATGTGAGCGTCACAGAATTGCTGAATCATCAAAGGCTTCAAGCACCCAGTGTATACTCTTTGTTGCTGTTGCTGTTGCTGTTGTTGTTGACCGAAAAATATTGTATTGTTGCCACGAGCATTATATTTATTTCTTCTTTTTTAAATTTTGCTTTTCCAGCTGTATTATTTTTTTTATATTTGTGTGTGTGACTGTTTATGAAGTTCTTTTTATTATGGTTCACTTGGTGTTCTCGGATTTTGTTGCTGGAATAACCGTATTATATCTTGCGGCAATGTTCTCGCTGAAACCAGTGAACCCGATTATTCTCTCTTCTCTTTTCTTCTCTTTTCTTCTCTTCTCTTCTCTTCTCTTCTCTTCTCTTCTCTTCTCTTCTCTTCTCTTCTCTTCTCTTCTCTTCTCTTCTCTTCTCTTCTCTCTCTCTCTCTCTCTCTCTCTCTCTCTCTCTCTCTCTCTCTCTCTCTCTCTCTCTCTCTCTCTCTCTCTCTCTCTCTTTTCTCTCTCTCTCTCTCTCTCTCTCTCTCTCTCTCTCTCTCTCTCTCTCTCTCTCTCTCTCTCTCTCTCTCTCTCTCTCTCTCTCTCTCTCTCTCTCTCTCTCTCTCTCTCTCTCTCTCTCTCTCTCTCTCTCTCTCTCTCTCTCTCTCTCTCTCCCCCTCCCTTTCTCCCCTCTCCCCCTCCCCCTCCCCCTCCCCCTTCCCCTCCCTCTTCCTCTCCCTCTCCCCTCCCTCCCTCTCTCTCTCTCTCTCCCTTTCCCCTCCCTCCCTCTCCTTCTCCCTCTCCCTCTCCTTTCCCATCACCCTCCTTCCCTCCCGTCTTCCTTCCTCTCATCTTCCCTTGCTCTCTCGCTCCCTCCTCCTCCTCCCTTCTTCCCTTCTTTTCTTTCACCACCCCCTCTCTCTTTCCCTACTCCTCTCCCTTGTCTGTTCCCTCCTTCCCTCCCTCCTTCCCTTCCTCCCTCCCTCCCTCCCCCCCCTCCCTCCCTCCCTCCCTCCCTCCCTCCCTCCCTTCCTCCCTCCCTCCCTTCTTCCCTCCCTTCCAAGGCTCTCCTTCATTTGAAACAACACAGGCATAACCTCCCATGAATTACAAGCAGTCACGTTCGGGTGGATTTTAAAGGTAGTCTGTGCGAGAGAGGCCGCACAAACTACCGTTATTTTTTTATGGGCGTCGCGGCTGGTCGGTATGATGAAATACGACCATTTGACGTTTCCTCTCGAATTACGGGATTTCGTTTTGCTATATGTGCCTATATCTATCTCTATGTGGTTGTCTGTGTTTGTGTATGTATGGGTATTATTTTTTTTTGGGGGTGGGGGGGTGTGGGGTGGGGTGGGGGTTAGATATCTCGCGTTTTGTTGTTGTTTGTTTCTCCGGTTGGTA
>BOPN01000526.1:32500-35000 GCA_017312705.2 Penaeus japonicus | reverse complement strand
AAATAACCATACAGGTTTACTTTCCTCCTCTTTCTAACGTTTGTTGAGTATTATGTCAGAATATAACTAACATTATAGTTAAGCAGACATGATGACCACTTAAATGAAGTTATTATGATTGGATGAACACCTTAGTGTAAACATGTTACAAAACAGTTTCATGTAAAAAAAAAGGAAAATGAAGGTGTATAAGAAAGTCATTTACAAGAAAACAAAATGTAATTGCCTAGGAGTCAATAGTGATAAGGCATTCCATATTTTATAAAACGTAAGTTTATCTTGGCTCAGTTTTTTGTCCGAGATGATTATTCCGTGCATGTACTTAGGTAAGGATTAATTTCATTTTCTTTGTATTATATTTTTCTTTATTTTTTTTCCACCCCTTCCATATTCATAGCAGCAATGTATAGGGTGAAAGGTACATGTCTGCAAGTGATACTATATTAGTTTCTTCCAGGGTGTTCAGTGGTAGTGACTTGTAATGGAGTGAGTTATGTGTCGAGCCTAGAGCAAGAGGGTTGCTCTGAGAAGGAGGTCCTGAATAAGATCATGCCATCGACGAAAATACCCATGAAAGAGTTCTTTTACATATCTTGTGCTTTGCAAGGAAAGCCATAGAGTGATGACAGTGTCACCTATACTTGACAAAAAGGTCAGGGACTATTAATATTTGGTACTTGGTTTCCCTCTCCACCGAAACCGCTGGCTTACTGGAAGTGCAAATGTGCCGAGATGTATGGCTGCATATGTAAGGTAGCCAGCGTTACTATGCTTGACCTATTCTGCAAAAGCTTTACTTTTTACATGTCTTCAGGAAGATACAGTGGTACAATGTTGTTGTAGTATTTATTGTAGAAAAATTTTTTCTTTCTTTCTTTTTTTTTTTTTTTTTTTTTTCCCCGTCTTTTGTGTTTGGTGGTCTGCCCAGTGTATGGCCGTATGATCTGTTTCTCTTTAGGTTTCATCGACAACCAAAGACTTTTACAAATGCAATTCAGAGTAGCTATAGTTCTTTCCCTCCCCCCCTCTTTTTTTTTTGTCACATTACAATGAATTTATATGTTCACCTGCATATTATTTATTGTCTTCTTTGTCCTTTTTTTTTTTTTTTTTTTTTTTTTTTTTTTTTTTTTTTTTTTTTTTTTTTTTTTTTTTTTTTTTTTTTTTTTTCTTTTCTTTTCATTTTTTTCTCTCTCTTTTGCTCAAACTATTATACAGAGAAGTTTTGTGTTTCTGGAGTTTATATAGTCATTGATGGCATCTTTTGTTCTTTTCTTTCTTTTTCCTTTCTCTCTATTTGTTTGATAGATGGATAGATTATTTTGGGATGCAAGAAAAGTTTCTGTACCAGATACAAGGGCGTTAGGGCAAGGGTACGTATGATTTTTACATTTCTTAATTTATTACCAGTAGACTAGACTTTGAGATGTGTTTATATGGCGAATGTTTCCTGTGAGTCGAGCTGTATGTCATTTCAGTGTTTTTTTTTTTGCATGATGTGGATGTATGTAAGGTTTTGTATCTGTATAGAGGTTAGTGTATGATAGACCTTTGGTGCAAAGAAAACATATCTGCAATGTGTCTTTTCTTCCTGTAAGACCACCTAGGAGTAGTTGCAGTACTGTATTACAGAGAGAGCGACATCGAGAACACTTTTTACATGTACTTTTTTTTTCTATTCCTTTTGAAGGAGAACGCTGCAATTGAACAAAGAGTTTACGGGAAGATCCACATTGCAGAGAACATTTCTAGGGGTGATCAGAAATCCAAATAACTGCTCTTGTCAATGTCAAGGTTCTGTCTTGGACTTGTTGCAGTAGTATTAAAAGATACACACATTGGCTGAGTGAAGGCAAGGGCAGAGTTCTGTAGATACAAAGAAGGAATAATGTCGTAGCCATCACTCAGAGGGGCTAGATTGGTCTCATGCGAGCTCTTGCATTGCATCTGCTCTGCCACAGTGTGTGTGTTGCGAGATAAGTTTGTGTTTAAGGATTGCCTATAATGACAATATTATAGAAGTATTTTCGTATTTTCGTTTTCATTGCTGATGTCTGCGAGTTTGAGATGAGTTGTAGTTCAGTGAACCTATACCAGAATCCTTCCATGCATTAGGACTGTCTCTAACACTGGCGCATACATACGTCAGTGTTTGTTTTGCCCGTTTTATTTTTTTTCTGTTAACTAGAAAAGGGTGTCTGCTGAAGGAGTTCTTCCATTGTATGTTATGTATAGTCCTATTTTTTTCCCATCTCTGTTTTTTTAACCTTTCTTTTTCCCCACCTGTGTCTACTTTTATTTCCAAATCTGATCACAGTACTGATCAGTATATGTCTTTAATCAAAACAAATTTGATTCCTTTTTAAACCTTTTTATAACTTCATGAATGTCTATCTCATACTGCATTTTTTTCTTCGTTCTTATCTAGTTTGAATGGAAATAATTTTTAGTTTTCACAGATTATTTAATGAAGCCAATCCACCCTCCCACCAGGCAGGCA
>BOPN01000526.1:20000-27500 GCA_017312705.2 Penaeus japonicus | reverse complement strand
AGGCAGGTCCCAGAGACGACAGCTGCCGGGCTGGTTAAACGGCTATGCCTGTCGCTTGCCCCCTGGCAACTGGAGCGCCTACAGGCAATCTGACCGCCACGGTAAGCATTCAGTTATGATGATCAGATGAGTCAGCACTTATAGCTGACAGAGGCCAGGCCGCCTCGTCCATCTAGCCCGGACGAAGCGACGTCTTCGCGAATCTCTCTGAACTGAACTGAACTGAACATAACCGGACCCTGAATAAAGTGCTGGACAACTAAACCCTTATGGATCTAATCGGCAAACAACACCAAACCATTTTAGTAGCGGTAAATTTTTCAAAAGAAATCGAAAGAGATCAAAGTTATAAATATTTATGCAGCTCTCGATAAGTACTGCAGAACATCGTACAGCAAATGGAAAACAACAAAAAAGATATACGCAGAAAAATATAATTCTGTATTTATCACACGTCAAATGAAATGAAAATGCAACTAAAAGGGACAAAAGTTCTTTCAATTCATATATTTTTTTCTTCACTACAAACTACTAGAGTGATATATTTTTAAATTAATCATTTATTAATATCACCATTTCTTGTATAATAAATATTTAGCTATATATCTTATTGTATAGAAGGATGTACAATAAATGGATATTACTAGATATTAAGATAAATGAAACTATAAATATTTTTTTTTATCTGTACTTTATTATAAAATAAATATATGTGCAATTCATTGTGTTCAGCAAAACAAAACAAAAAATATATATGTTAAAATGCCCATAATTTGATTATGTATTAAAATACGAGATTCAAATCACAAAGTCATTGTGTTCAAAACATGGGAACACAAATATACAGGTAAGATATTGTTATAATCCAGCGCACAAAAATACGAATATCTGAAGCTAATTTCTAGACTATATTGCAATGTCTATATCTATATCTATCTATATATCTGTATATATATATATATATATATATATATATATATATATTATATATATATGTGTGTGTGTGTGTGTATGTGTGTGTGTGTGTCTGTGTGTGTGTGTGTGTGTGTGTGTGTGTGTGTGTGTGTGTGTGTGTGTGTGTGTGTGTGTGTGTGTGTGTGTGTGTGTGTGTGTGTGTGTGTGTGTGTGTGTGTGTGTGTGTGTGTGTGTGTGTGTGTGTGTGTGTGTGTGTGTGTGTGTGTGTGTGTGTGTGTGTGTGTGTGTGTATGTGTGTGTGTGTGTGTGTGTGTGTGTGTGATAAGGTAACATTCCTGCTACTTTACTTTTACTAATACTGTTATTGCTACTATGACTGACATAGCGAAACTACTACTATTAACAGTGATGATGATGATAAGAATGAAAATGATTACTATTATTATTGTTATAATAATGATAGTAATCATAATAATAATTATATATACTATCTTTATCATTATCATCATTACTCATCCTCGTTATTATTATTATTATTATTATTATGATCATTATCAAAGCCAAAGCAAGACGCTGGTAAAATCACGTAAGTTCAGAAAATAATATGATAATTTCATATATATTTCCCTATTACATATTCCTCTCTTAATTCGCCTATACATCATTACTGTATGAACTCGGAAAGAAATAATAGCACGGTTATTTCCTACGATTTTTTAAAACAATTCTTTTCCTTTAATAACATTGCTGTGACGAACGGAATGGGGAAGTAAATATCTTTTGTCATATCTTTTGAACTAAAAATGGGGAAGAAAATATCATATCTTTTGAAATAAATTATCTATAAGTAGGATCATTGCCCGGATATATCTCACGAGGCTATATTATTAAGATTGTCTTTAGAACTATTCCCGAAATGCCTTTGCAAAATTGAGACTGCATTTTAATTTGTCTGTGTTTTCTAATGCCCGACACCTTACCCGATTCTAAAGTTATATGTATATATATATTCAGCACGAGTCATTTTGGATTTTACAAGTATTATACAATATCATAAACTCAACATGAATACTACATTGCATAGTCTGTGAATCTGTGATACGTGTCTGAGAGTTTGGTAGTGCAACAGCGTACGATAAATCTACGGAATGTATAAACTAAATATACAATATTCTCTGTACACCGCTTCACTCTTTGGTCAAATCTATTCTAGAAAGATCATCAACTCATGTTCTATTCCAAGACCGTAGCTTCTTCCGCCAGGGACACCGGTGAATCATCATCATCATCATCATCATAATCATCATAATCATATGACGAGGAAGAGGACATATCAAAGCCAATCCCGCCATCACTTCTCCTCTTGCGACATCCTTCATCGGCGGTACTTTAGAGCAAGGGTTCATCAACTTAGTGTGTGCCATCGATCTATAGAAACAATGCTTGCTAGAGACCGTGGATGGGTGCCATTCAAGGCTCTCTCACCTGCTGGTGCTAGGAAAAAGTGGTGCCATCTAGGTTTTGGACGTTAAGCTTGCACGATATTACGGTAATTATAGTAATTAGGACTGCAGTAGCCATCATCACTCATTCCTTTTTCATAGCAAAATAAAATAGCACAGTGAGCCAAAATCCCCGAACGTCGTGTACGTCATGACGCCCGTCGTCAGGCCAAAGTTCCTACGTCATGTATGTCATGACACCCGTACGCAATGGGTTAACACTCACGTCCAGAAAGGAAGGAGCTTATAGGACGCGGCGTCCCGGAAGTAGGACGACGTAGCGTGGTGGCCCTCGCAGAGCAGCAGACGCAGGCACTCGGGTGACAGGCCCTCGGCGCCCGACGGGACCCGTGAATGCGGCGCTTCCGTTCCGAGCGCAGACGCCAGGTGGGTCACGCTTACCCTGGGAAAGGGGGGGGGGCGTCGGGTTAGGATATCGTTATTTCATCATTTTTTGAGAATCACAAGATACCTGACCGCATCAATATTATGGCAGAAAAATATCTAGACACAAGATAGGACTATTGAAAAATGAGGAGTCTTTCAAGAAACATATTTAGTGTATAGCGTTTTTTTTCTGTCATCATCATCACTATATAAGCTATCAATGTTAGGAATCCAGTCCTATGTCTGGTGGGATATTTGAGTGTGTGTGTGTGTGTGTGTGTGTGTGTGTGTGTGTGTGTGTGTGTGTGTGTGTGTGTGTGTGTGTGTGTGTGTGTGTGTGTGTGTGCGTGCATGTGTGTGTGTGCGTGTTTATGCGATCATGTGTGCGTTCTAGCAATCGTCTCTTCTCTTACTTAGCCATCTGGTGGAGACCAACGTAAACTTCTCTGATGACATCTGCAGTCTCTTTCAAGATGTCTCTCTTGACCTCCTCATCCAGGCCATTTTCTCTGCCGAGGCCTAAGCCGAGGTCGAAGTCCAGATCGGACAAGTCGAGCGGGAAACTGTCAAATCCGAGGAAAGAACTAGTGTCCTCTCTCCCCAAGGCGGTCGTAAGAGATGAGCTCTGGTTCGAAAACAGAAATATGTTAATGTCCTATCGCTGGCAATTTTGGTTAGTCAAATTCAGTGAAGTAATCAAAGATATTTACTCTATTCCCACAGATGGTCTTTGCTCAAAGAATGCGATGAATCAATCCCATCTTCACATAAATAAACACTACGACACTACCACACTCCCTTTCCCAAAAGCATTACTCAAAATGTGACAAAATAAAGCCAAATAAAGCCATCAACACAACACCACTACTACAACTGCTCCAAATCCTTACATTGGCGACGGCTTGGACAATCAGGTTAGCCATAAAGATTCCAAAAGCAAGGAAAGACATGGTAGTAACAGCCTGGTCGATGGACGGCAGCTGTTGGGACACCCCCTGCATCATGTCTCCCACGGAAGTCATCCAATTTCCGTCTTTGGTAGTGACTCTGGTTGCTAGAAAGAGGTAGGAGTGAGGTTAAGACTTCTCGTAAATAACTAAAGATGCTCCTGGTGTTTGTTTTCTCTTTTATTTATCTATTTGACTATTTACTTCGAAATGAGGGTTCGGAAATTGCTGGTTTGCTGGTTCCTGTATTTTTCCAATGTGTATATTTTTCCATCCAAGTTTGGGATATGTGTGGTTGTTGATTTGCGGGTAATAAACAACATAATTATAAATTCTATATGTCGCAGGAAAGACTTCATTACAGGAAATGCTAGTCGCTGAATTATAGTTTTTAATACAACTCATATTACCCAGACCTAAACCCTACCGATTGCAACCTAGGATGTTTCTCCTTTCATAAACCTTTATATTTAGACATGGAGGAGGATTAACAATATTCGTTGAAACGGCAAGAGTGCAACTTTAGACATAAAGACAGATTAGTATTATCACTGGAATCCTCCTATCAATTACTCCAGGTATGTATTTTATCGTTTTTTTTATAGTGTACTTAATACTGAACGCCCAATGAGATTAAATTTTACTATCTTCATAAAAGCACAAGAAGGTTAAAATATTTTTTTTCCATGGAGTACCCAGCTAATCTATACGCGTCATGAGCTATGCATAGAATAAAACAATGCCTGCATAAAAGATATAGATTCTTTTGCCGAAAATTCTCCCGTTCAGAAAATTAAGATGTTATGGTCTGGCACTAATGGTCTAATCAATTTATCATTTATTTATTTATTTATTTATCATTATTATTAGTTTTTTCTTTGGGGGGTCTTATTTTATTTCAGCATACAAAAACAAACACATACCTGAACAGATACGCTTATGCAAATATATATATATATATATATATATATATATATATATATATATATATATATATATCACACGTATGCATGCACGTATATATGTATAAATAGCATTCCATAAAGCGAACATTTTCCAATATATTGTTGAAAAGATTTCCTAATGTGGTGCATTTAATTTAACAATAAGCCTTGAGAAAACAAATATAATTACTGTACAATTTTTGATTCAATAAAACTAATGCACAATTTCCTATGAGGATAACAAATACCAAAAGAATAACTAGAGATTAAAAACTCACCTGTATTGGCAGCGATGTTCAGTCCAGTATAGGAACTCCCCCCTTGTCCCGTCATGAAATCTCCTCCCTGTCCTGCCATCACGCTTTCTCCCGTCATGAACCCTCCCTGTCCATGCCTCATGTCATGTCCGTTCATGAGATCCGACATGAAAATCATCTCTTCCTCAGTCAACGCATTTTGTCCGTTCCTCAACCCCGTCTGTCCAACCGCCATGTGCGCCTCAACCGTCGAAGCCGGTAGGGCGTTCCACGTTTCTCCCATCATGCTACCGTCCATAGAACCGCTTGGATCCATAGAACCAGCGCCTCCGCCCGCATCCTGCCCCCTCCTGTTGGTTCCCCCGCGGATAGAGGGCGAGGCGAGGCCGAGGCGAGAGGGGGTCAGAAACGGTTGCGTGCGAACTCCGTGGCCAGATGGACCAGGATGGTTCGTGAATCCGACGCCTGCGAAAGGGGGATTCGTGTTAGTTTGGAAGGGGGTTTTATATGTCATTTTCGTATGTATGTTGTTGTAGAGGTTTAAAAGATGAAAAGGAAGTATTGTAGTGCTTTGTTAGAATGGACCAGACACATATTTTTTCAAGTATATATCACGTATGCCAACAATAAACATTGCACTGGCTTTTAACATGCAGTGATCTCTCTCTCTCTCTCTCTCTCTCTCTCTTTCATTTCAATTTCCCTTTCCCTCTCCCTCTCCCTCTCTCTCTCCCTCTCCCTCTCCCTTTTTTCACTCCCACCCCCTCTCCCTCTCCCTCTCCCACTCCCTCTCCCACTTTCACTCCCTCTCCCTCTCCCTCTAACTCTCCCTCTCCCTCTCCCACTCCCTCTCCCTCTCACCTGATGGTCGGCCGTTGGGGAGGTACGCTGTTGAGATAGGCCTACCGGTCTTTTTCATTCCATTTTGGAGCGAGTGTCCTGCCTGCTTCGAGGGTTGGCGAATTCTGAAGTGAACGAGAAAAGATATCTTGAGTATGCTGGGACGGGAAGAAGAAATAATTGATGAAAGTGAAGAGAGTGAGAGAGGGATGAACATAGAAAAGATATATATATATATATATATATATATATATATATATATATATATATATATAGAGAGAGAGAGAGAGAGAGAGAGAGAGAGAGAGAGAGAGAGAGAGAGGCATAAAATCATAAAAGTCCCTCGTATCACATTACCTGACCATCTGCAAAGGGGTTGCATTCCCAACATGGAGTCGCCGTCGGTCAGAAATCGCAGAGCCGCTGGTTCTTCTCCAGGGTGATGCTGATCCCTTGGTCGCGCCTTGAGGGATTTTGCTGACGTCGATGCGTTGAATCCCTTGTGCCCTTGAAGGATATTGGGAAGGAGATCCTGCCTGCCATCCTACGTTGGGGCCCGAAGCAAGAAGGATGGGGCGGCGTCCTCCGGCTGTAACTATCGGTCGCTGACTCGGGTTCTTGAGACTCCCAAAGGACTTCTGAGGGAGAAGCGGGTCCCCGTTGAAGGAACTGGAAGACTTTACCGTCTGCTTGGTTCTCAGTCCGGGTTGGGGTTGGTAGCCTTGGGTAGGTCTCAGGCTCGGTTGGGCAGCCTGGTTTGGCTTGGGTCGGGGTTGGTAGGCCTTGTTTGAGGTTAGGCCAGGGTAGAAAGGGTCATCAGACCTCAGTCCGGGTTGGTAGGCCTGAACTCTTCCCAAATCAGGATGGTAGCCCTGGTCTAACCTCAGAACTGATTGGTGATTCTCGGAAGAACCAGCTCCAGCAGGTTGGTAGGCCTGTTTTGTTCCATCGGAGCGGTGGTTCATTGAGGCAGATGAACCATGCCCGTGTGAGTGAAGCATGTCGAGCCACGCTTTGCTAACTGCCTCCGGGTCATCCTCCTCCAGGGTGGTATAGACTTCATTCCTGCAACAGAAGGGTTTTTGTTACTTGGACCATATTGAAAAAAAGAAGTACGTTTTAACAATACTATTTGAAGTGTGATTCATCTTTTTTTCAAGGCATTGTGGTATTTGTGACTATTCATACTCGTGTACCATATAATTTATCTTATAAGGTTTAACCACACACACACACACACACACAGACCTACAATTATGCATGCACGTTGTACAAGATTTGAAAAACTACATTATGAAACAAGAGTGCAAACCCTTTTATCATTCATACTCATGGTACATAATAGTACACATAGTAGAGATAAGTTTTAACTATGATAAATATCAATTTAAGGTTAAAAAATAATAATGATATCAGAAAGGAAAGTGCTCGTAATAATTACAATAATAATAGTAATGATAATAACGATCATAAGGACGGTGTGGATGTATAATACTAGAATATTTCTAATAATAATGATAATCCTGATAAAAAAAATAGATTTGTCAATAACACTGCTTATAACAACTATAATCCCACATAATCACAACACACACGAAGAAACAACTAACACGCCAACCAGCAAATTAACTTAACAAAGAGGCCAGAAATTCACCTTTATTACCCCCCTCTCCCCTCTCCCTCCCCTTCCCCCTCTCCCTCACCTTCA
>BOPN01000526.1:12500-15000 GCA_017312705.2 Penaeus japonicus | reverse complement strand
TCTCTTTCTGTCTAGCTCTCTCTCTCTCTCTTCCCCCCCTCTCTCTCTCTACCGAGCGTAAAAACAGCTCCACAGTTACAAGTTCATAATGACAAAAAATGAAAAAAAAAGAGTTTCAAGTTTAAGCCATATATGTCGGACACGAAAATCATTAACATCTGGGCTAGAAATTCCCATCTAAAACTTACCACAATTGTGCTTTAAAACTAAGGTTAACACGTTTTCGACTTGCCACAGCTGCTTTCAAAGGAAAACTATCTATACCTGGCGTTAAAAATAGCCTTTGATTTTTTTTTCTCTCTCTCTAGTCTTTACATGTAACTAAGTAACTGTAATATGCATTTTTTTTTTTTTTTGAATGACGTGCAGTGACTTTATGAGAATTTTTCTTTCGTTTTTTTTTTAATGATAGAGATTTTCACACTTTTTTCTTTTTTTTGACGATGGTAATTATGATTATATGTTATGTTATGATAGTTTATGCTGCTGTTGCCTTAATGATGATAATGATAATGCCAATGAAGATAGACATAATCATGATGATAAGCCCAATTTTCACAATGATGATGATGATAATAAGGATGATAATGATAATACTAATTATAATGATAAAGATATTAATTATATAATAAAGATATTAATCATAATAATGATGATAAGGATGACAATGATAATACTAATGATAATAATGATCATTATTATTATTATCATTATTATTATTATCATTATTATTATTATAATTGTTATTATCATTATTATCATTATCATTATGTATTATTATCATTATCATTATTATTATCATTATTATTACTATTATTAGTACTAGTATTATTATCATCATTAATATTGGTAGTAGTAGAAATATTATTTTTATTATCATTGTTACTTTTATTATTTTCATTATCATCATTATTGTTTTAACATTATTATTATTATCATAACTGATATCATTGCCATTATCTTTTTCACCACCAACATCATTATCATTATTGATATTTTCGTCATGACTATTACCATCATTACTATCATCATTATCATTATTATCATCATCATTACTATTTCATTACAATAATGATATTATTACTACTACAATTACTACAACTACTTAATACCTCTACAACAATTACTACCACATTTGATATGAATTTAGAAGATTGATGACAACAAAATGAAAGTCTTTATTATAATAAGTGTGATACTGCACCACTGTATTAACAAAAATAATTATGATGTTGACAATAATAAAATAATTATGATATTGATAATTTTGATAATAATAATAATATAAATGTTAATGATAGTGATAATAATGATGATAATAATATTAATGATAACGGTAATAATGATGATGATAATGATAATATTGATAATGATAATGATGATAATTATGATAATAATAATGGTAATGCTACTACTAATAATAATGATAATGATAATGATAACAATAATGAAAATTATAATAACAAAAATAATGATAACAAAAATTATAGTAATAGCAATGCTGATAATGATAAAGAGGATTAATAATGATGATAATGATACTGACACTTATAACAATGATAATAATGATAATAATAATCATAACAATGATAATGATAAAAACATTGATAATAATGCCACCAATAATAAAGCAGTAATAATATTGATGATGACATTGATAATGATAAAAATAATATTGATAATGATAATACTAGTAATAATTATCATAAAAATGATAATAATAATGGTAATACTTCTCTTTCCCCTCCCCCCCCTCTCTCTCTCTCTTTCTTCCTCCCTCCCTCTCTCTCTCTCTCTCTCCTTTCCTCCCTCCCTCTCTCTCTCTCTCTTTCTTTCTTTAATTCTCTCTCTCTCTCTCTTCCTTTCTTTAATTCTCTCTCTCTCTCCTTTCCTCCCTCTCTCTCCCTCTCTCTCTCTCTCTCTCTTTCTCTCTTTCTCTCTCTCTCTCTCTCTCCGTCTCTCTCTCTCTCTCTCTCTCTCCGTCTCTCTCTCTCTAGTATGAATAAACATATCAAAATCAAAATCAAATCTCTCTCTCTCTCTCTCTCTCTCTCTCTCTCTCTCTCTCTCTCTCTCTCTCTCTCTCTCTTCTTCTTCTTCTTCTTCTTCTTCTTCTTCCTCCTCCATCCCTCTATCATCCGTAAGGACACGACCCGACATAAGAACCGCGCGCTCGCTTACCGTTACAACGGACACAATCAAGATATAAATAATAAATCAACCTTACCTCCCCTCCCCTCCCCTCCCACTCTACCACTCCTCTCACTCTCCCCCTATTTCCCTCCCTCTTTCTCTTACTTTCCTTCTCTCTTTCACCTACTTCATTTCTTCCCTCCATTCCCCTCCTTCTTTCTTTACACCCTTTCATCTCCCACTTTCCTTACGTTATTTCGTATTCTCTCTTACCCTTTCCTCTACCTATTTTCCATCTCTCCTCTCCCTCTCCCTCTCTCCCACACACCTCCCTCTCTTCCCTCTCTCCCCCACTCCCCTCCCTCTC
>BOPN01000526.1:0-5000 GCA_017312705.2 Penaeus japonicus | reverse complement strand
ATATATATATATATATATATATATATATATATATATATATATATATATATATATACATGGATATATAACCCAGTACTCTATAGTAGGAATTACGTTTTTAAAAGATACAAAAGAATAGGAAAAGGTAATTTAGATATTATAATACAGGAGAGCGAAAGAAGGGAAAAAATATATACTTTTGAGAGAATGAAAACGCCATTATTGGACTGAATTCCAGGTGGTGAACGGTAATAGTAATAGGTAATAGGTAATAGAGAAAGAAAATCCCATAGCCGTTATGTAAACAAAGCGCGGGAGAAGTTGAATGTCATCTGCGGTATCCTCACACAGGTTCACTCACTCACCGAATCACCCATTCTTTCTCTCCCTCTCCCTCTACCTCTCTCTTTCTCTTTCTCTCTCTCTCTCTCTCTCTCCTTCTCTCTCTCTTTCTCTCTTTCTCTCTCTCTCCCTCTTTCTCTCTTTCTCTCTCTCTCTCTTTCTCTCTCTCTCTCTCCTTCTCTCTCTCTTTCTCTTTCTCCTTCTCTCTCTCTCTCACACACACGCGCATTCCTTCCTGCCAGTGTCCACAAACGTCCCTCGGTTAACCATATAATCTGTTCAAGCTTGAGAAACGACGGAGATTGATCACTTACGGGATACTTTGTTTTGCGAATGTTACATTTGCTGGGAAGGTAATTGCCAAGTGATTTAGTCACATGCACTGGTTAATGGCAATAATTATCTTTTTTTCTGCTCTGATTTCTGTTTCTTCGTCGCAATTTGGATAATTTGGATATTTTGAATGTGGCGGTTTGGGTGTATAGGGATAACGGACGCAGTGAAATTTTGAATGAATATAAAAAGGTAAGTCGTTTAAAAATTCAAATGGAATGTTGAGAATGTCGTACCTGGACTTATGATTATTTTATCGTAATTGTCATCTTTGTTCTTATTTCTATTATTATTATCATCATTATTACTTTTATTAGTAGTAATATTATAATTAATATTACCATTTCAGTTATTACTGATTATTACCATTATCATTATTTGTAATATTGCTATTATCATTATCGTCGTCATTATTGTTTTTGTCATCATTATTATTGTTAGTTAATATCATTATTAACATCAATATCCCCATTATTGTTATTGCTAATAATACCTTTAATCTTTATCCTTACTATCATCATCATCATCGTCATTGTCGTCACCGCCGTCACCACCACCATCATTACATCATTATCATCACCACCACCACCATCATTACATCATCATCACCACCACCACCATTACATCATTATCATCATCACCACCACCACCATTACAACTTGGGAAAAGTTGAGAATTTTCTTCTTTTTTTCTTCTTCTCTTCCTAATTCTTCCATGTTCTTTGCTGTCCTCCTGAATCAGGCTCGGGAATAAAGCGATTTCCTCACAAGTTCCAAATGTTTGCGAATGCGTTATATCGTTAAGTTGCCTTTTTCAATGATTACCTTCGGACTGATTATTAGTATTAGTGTTAGTATCTTTCAGATATATCGATAACGGTATTAATTGTGTTACTATTCTTATTGTCATTTTTTTTCTGAATCACTATGATTAATCTCATCTGAATGATTCCAGTATTAGACCAGGCTACTCGAGGAATAAGAAGCTACAACAGTTGTATACTTCTATCGGCATTGATATCTATTTCGGTGTGTTTTTCTTTTAATTCTTGTATCGATGAAATGATTAAAACAACCACTATCTTGTCTAAACACCAAAGACACATTCATACTAGAACGGCACGATACTTGTCTCTGCACTGTCACTGTCATTATAAATTGGAACAATAATAACCAACACGATTTATACTTCTTATCGGTGATACAGAAATATTTGTGTGAGATCAAGCTCTGAAATTGAAATATCTCCCCCAGACATCCCTAGGTATTTGTCTGAGCTAATGCGAATGGAACTTTAAGATGTGGCATAGCGTCGCCACTCCTTTGACAGATTTAGGTGGCGATATTTTATCCTGCTAATCCAAGAAAAAAAGATGAAACCTATTATCAACCTACACAGCTCGGGAGATCGTATTGATAGAAATTCAGAAATTTACAGTTACCCCTACAATAACGTTCATAACATATTTTCTCTGGCGTTGTATTTACAGAAAACGTAATACCCTTCTGATTATAGGGAAGACTCCACTAAATTGGTATAAATCTAATCTTATTTAAAAATAAACTGGTTGACCTAACTAAACTTTTGTATCCTTTTATATCATACATTTTTAATACTAATAATCGATCATGATGAGATATCCGTTTGAAGATATTGATAATGATGATATTTCTGTTTAATTACGCATTTTGTGGTATTTCATTTTTAGCCTGTCAGGTTTTCTTACCTGCGAATTTTTATCACCATTATCCTTATAATTATCGTAATTGTCATTATTATCATTAGTATTGATATCATTATCATTAACATTAATGCCACTATCACTGTAATGATCGCTATTATTATCATAATATTTATCATATTTATCAATGTTGATATTTCCTAATCATCACTATCATTGTTACTTTTATTATCATCATTGTTATCATTATCATTGTCTTTGGCATCCAGCAATATGATATAACTGTAAATATTTCTTAATGATCACAGTTATTAGTTATCGAACTCTCGAATGCATGCAGGTATATGTATATATGTAAATATATATATATATATATTTTTTTTTATAAGAATACATATACATAAATACATAAATGTATTTGTGTGTGTGTGAGTGTGTGTATGTGTGTGCGTGTGTGTATGTATGTGTGTGCGTGTGTAACCTAACCCCCCGACACCTACAGGCTCTTCGCGACATCTTCGAAGGGACGGGGCAGTAAGGGCATTTGTCTACTAATTACACACATGAGAAGCTCATGTACAAGTTGCGGGCTGTGTCCGGAGCCCGAAGGCGCGACGCCGGCGACATCTAGCGGCAGGCACTGCAGTTGAGGGAGGGTCAGAGGCACCCGCGTTTAACATTCTCGAGGAGATAGGCCTCTTTTCTCGCCACGAGATCGGGTTTGGGCCATCAGTTGGAACGCGGGCATGTTACACACGGCCGCCGTGGGATTCGAACATGTGACCTTGACCTTGCCAGTCCAAGACGCTAACCACTACACCATAGTGGCGGAAGGAGATTTTCGTCAATTTTCCTTTTGAACTGCTGAGCCCGTACGCGCGCGCGCGCATGTGTGAGCGTGCGTATGTGTCTGTGTGTGTATGTGTGTGTGTGTGTATTTATTTATGTATATATGTGGTGTGTATATCAAGAAATTCGAAAAGAATTGACGATTATTCATCAGTCCTCATCGTAACATTTTTTGTTGACATAATAATTTGGTGTAACCGTCTAGTGATGACTAACAATTTCCATTGTGTAACTATTCATGTTTGATTTAATATTTGAATTAGTGGTTGGTTTTACTTCAAAGTATATTGTGTCATATTCAGATAAGGAACGAAACACTAAGGAGACTATTTTTCACGTTATGTGGATATTTAGTCCTTATGATTGTTAATATATTTGTGTGCGATCTGCATTCAATATTTCAGTGTTGAAAATGTAGAAGAACACGTGTACTGAGATAAAGCAATAGAAGGATGAAGAAAATTGTGAATTTGTATCAATATTGGAGATTTCCACCAGCCTTTACCGTAACTTGGATAATTTCACAATTTTCTTCATCCTTCTCCTGCTTTATCGCAGTACACGTGTTCTTCTACATATTCAACTTTGAAATATTGAATGCAGATCACACACAAATATATATATATATATATATATATATATATATATATATATACATACATATACATATATATATATATATATATATATATATATATATATGATGAAGAAATAAAATGAAAAAAAGGCTTTCTACATAAAACAGGAAAATAACTCCGGCATAAGCTTTGTTTACAATTGCAAAGCATTTTGACAAGTACGCAGGAACGTGCATTCATGACTGGTGTACTCATTGCCGGTATTACCAAAGCGTTATCTTCTTTTAAAAGCGGTTATAGATTGATTTAAAAATCCGTATTCAATATCCTAAAAAACATTATCAGATTATTAGAAAATTATATGGGAATTAAATGACCTAGTAGTCAACCAATAAAATCTTTCACCACAGCCTTTCCTTGTCTAACCCAAGAACCTGACATCCTCCCATGACATACATGACCTGACATGACAAAACACAAAATAAGTTTATCCGTTTTCTGTGACAAAAAAAAAAAAAAAAAAAAAAAAAAAAAACCAAAATTGGTCGCGTCGTAGCGTGAATGTTAAAAGCTGAGGACTAAGCATAAGAGAGATGTAAATGACAACATATGCCTTCACGTAGCAAGGAATGTAAATCATGATGACGATGCAGCATGGAAATGTTTTATATTTTGCCATATTTTTTTTCTTTTTTTCTTTTTCTTTTTTTCTTTTCCTAGGTGACGAAATTAATGAATTGTGATGATTTTAGAAGAAGAAGATGAAAAAAACGGTATGAATGAGAATGAATAATTATACATTGCAAGATACGTAACTGACACTTGGGTAATACATAACCATCAGATTATACGTAATTCCGACGGATATGTCATGTCGAAACGTCAATTACATATCCTTCATTGTGGAATTATTCATCCTCATTCATACTTCTTGCTATTATAGGGATCAGGACTACTGCATGATCTGTGACTTATCCTTTGGGTATTTGCATGATTTCCTTTGTGAAGATTAAGTCGTTAGTCATGTCCTATGATATTTTTTTGAGTGTAAAATAGCGACTTCTTTCTTAACCATGCGAAGAATGGGTATTTCTCGATTTCATTACATTGTTTCTGGCGATGCCCGGGTTGAACTATGTGATTCTCGAATAGAGAAAGATATGTGTATACCACATCTATGATAATTAGTACTGCTCTGGGAGATGTATATGTGTATATGTATATGTCTATGTATATAT
>BOPN01000525.1:450878-455878 GCA_017312705.2 Penaeus japonicus | reverse complement strand
TAAATTTAAATGCAGACTGAACAATAGAGCATCAAATTTGAAATATCCATCTCAACTACTCCTCTTAGTTGAAAAGTTATGCAGTAAACCCTCAAATAGGAAAGAAAATGGGAATGTGCTTCCATGATTAAAAAATGTCTGTATATAAAACATGCAAATATTGCACAAATAAAGCAACAAAAAGAACATGTTTCTTTATAGAAAACAATGGAGTATCCATGCAGATGTAAAAAAAATAAAAAGTCAATAATACACAATGACCCAATGTAAAAGAGGCTGAGGGAGCGCAGGCTCTAATAGGGGCATGTGGAGATGGGGCTGATATATTGTGAGGGGCTGAAATGCAAATTAAAACACATACAAAGCAGAAAGGAGTAAAATGGAATATCTATTTAGATGTATAAGAGGTAAAAAGACAATGATATACCATAATGCAACTATGCTGTATATTACACAAGAGTATGGTGTAAGGTGAGATAATGAATTGTCTTCATAAAATATGCCATATAGCTCCAGAATTACTACTTCACACTCACTATGTTTCATTCACATGATAGAAAAATGAGTAAAAAGCCTGGGATCATGATGGAGAGGAGGGCCTTGTGATATGGGTCTAATATATTGGGTATGGTTTGAGGAAACTTGCCAAACAGTACTAGAAATATTAGTCAATAATCCATACATCTCATTCATAATGAAAAAAAAAATTGGGAAAACTCCTGCCAGTTTTTTACACACCTTCCATGGTCAAGGTGGAAAAGATTGACACACCTGTCCAGTTTTAACCATGAAACCTTCGAGGTTAGTGAGAATATTTGTAAAATCATTATTCTGGGATATTCTGTATCCCAATTATTCTGCAATTTTGGCAATTCAGATTAACAACACTATCTAAATGTTAAAATTGGAAAACAGGCACTAAAATGTCAGCTCATGGAGGCTATGTAGATAAAAGATTATAGATACTATGCTCATTGTAATAAGTGAAGAAAAATCAAGCAGTCAAAAACTGAATTTACCAAATGAAAATTTGGGTACAACATTGCACACATTTTTTGTTTACTTTCATTGCTAAAATATATTAACATATAAAAAGATGGCAAACACATGAAGATACCTCAGATAACATAATTTACAAATGCCTTACACTTAAGACAATATAAAAAATTTGATAAAAATATAAAAACAATGCCAAGGCATGATTGTGGATATTTTATGTGTGTTCATTTCCATGCATCTTTTATTGTGTAATTGTAAAATTCTTCCAGGATTTTGGCAATATCAAAATACATATGGCCAAGACCAGACTACCATTTTACCCACCTCTAGAGCATCTGTGAACCTTTCTTTGTGATAGAAATCAAAGAAGGTGGCCAAGTCCAAAAGCAAGTGAAGAGTTGCCGCATTATTTGGAAGGGTGTTGTGTCCATGCGTCTTAAACCGGATTGCCACCGCTGTTGCCAGCTCCAGCACACGCACACGCTGGCTGCCAGCTCCTCCCTCAGGCTGGTACACAACTTGGCTCAGCAGTTGATTCAGAAGTGCCACAACTTTGTCATGATTCTGAAATAAGTGTGTATCATTACTATAACTGCTATTATCATCAAATTTCTTTCTATTTTTTTATCCCTTGACATAAATTCTGCCATTACTGGCAATTTATCATGACCAAATAAAGTCATGTATCCTATTTAGCAAGGTTAGAAAAAAAATCTACCATCAATATTTTGTTAACCCATTCACGCCAGGGCTATTTCGGCTCTAAATGGTTGGAATGCCGGGGTATTCGAACGCATAAGCCTAACGCTTCAGGATTCTCAGGTGCACTAGCCGCTAGTGAGCACTGTACGCCCGCTCACCTGGGTCGCCAGCATTGACTTAATATCTCGTCTCTAGCATCTGACCCAAAAACCACTGAATGTGATAGCAAGTCAACCAGCACGAATGGGTTAATGTGAAATTACAGATTTTCTTGTTACTATTTTTTAAAACTTTTTTTCAATTTAATCACCTTAGCTAAATCATAAAGTCTGATGGCATCTTCATAAAGTCCCTTCTTTTCAGAGTCTTGAGCAACCATTTCTGTTACTTCACTAACATCCACCTGTAATAAGAGAGAGAAACATTGAGAAAATTTTAAACATCTATATCTATAATTTAGAGTGCATTCATTAGTTCCAAGTAAAACAAGACATATCAGTAGGACAGCAAAAATATTACAGTACTTCCTTTTTAACATGAAAAAAAAAAAAATCATGGGATTGACAATTTTTCCCCTGGCACTTCAGAATAAATAATTGTCCATCACACTATGAAAAAAATTAAAGAATAAAAAAAATTAACCTAAAATATTTTCACTTCAAATAAAAAGCATAATAAAAATATGCACTCACCTTGAACTTATCAATAACGCCTGGAGTCCGACGACCATCTGGTTCTAGCCGCCCCAGAAGCATGTCAAACTCACGGGACTGCAAAACTAACTGACTGATGCAGCCTGCAAACACGTTTTCTCCATTCTTTCCTTTCAGAGATCTGCAAAAAAATAAAAAATAAAAAAATAAAATAAAATAAAAAAATACACTAAAAAAGTCTGATTATGAAAAAGTAATGCTCAGCTAGCTATACCAGGTTCTGTAGCCCTTTGTTGGTTCTGTAGGTTCTGTCTCTCTTTTTAGTGAACATAATGGAAATAAAGAAGAAATCATACAAATACATCAATATCACATTATATTTCGTTTCTTTTTTTTCTTTTTTTGATAAATGCCATAAGGAGACTTTCTATAATAAATTTTCATATATCGTTAACTTAATCTACTTATATACAGTTTTGTTGGTATTTTCATAGAAAGTTTTGCTTAACCCATTCGAGCCAGCTGACGTGCTGACATGTTTTGTGGTTTTTGGGTCAGACGCCAGCGATGAGATATTTGGTCAAGGCCGGCACCCCGAGCGGACAGCCCAGGCTCGTGGCTAGAGTGCCCGAGAAAACCCCAGCATTCCGACCACTCAGAGCCAGAACAGCCCTGGCACGAATGGGTTAAGAGAGTTTTTATCAATATGAAATATATAAAACTTGACCTCCCTAGAATACATGCATATGCACATGCATAAGCACACATGCACAAGCACAAGCACAAGCACAAGCACACCCATGCCCACACTCACACTCACACCCACATGCACGCACACACACACACACACACACACACACACACACACACACACACACACACACACACACACACACACACACACACACACACACACACACACACACACACGAGCATGAGCATGAGCACGAGCACGAGCACGAGCACGAGCACGAGCACGAGCACGAGCACGAGCACGAGCACGAGCACCTACAGTATTACAAGCAAAGTATTGGAAGTCAAAATGCTCTACAAACAGCAAATTTTTTATCCAAATAACTAACCTCAAGAAATAACAGTAATGTAGGGCTTCACAAGGGTCTGTGGCTTCAAACTTTCTAGTGTAAAGTAGAATAAGTCGTGTCAGATTAAGCCTTCTAACACCTTCTGGATCACCATCTTCACGAGACACTGTTGAGGAAGTAACATGAGGAAAAGCTTTAAATTCAATTGGTACATATTCACAATATGCAAAATTGTCATGGAATCTATAATCACATATCATAAAATACATACATACACCCAATACTTATGTTCACCTAATTAATCATAATAATGTAATAGATATTTTTTAGTGATCATGATATGCATTTTTTCTTTTTAATGACAAAAATTAAAATCTGCCTACATAGACATTAATGATAAACACAAAAATATAAGGTACTCACACATGGGTGCATGGACTTGTTCTGGGAGAGCTAATAAGTTCATCTCATGCAAAGCCAAGGCCACATGAACAGCATGGCAACGCAAAGCTTCCTTCCTGCTGAGGAATTCTACAGCTGCCTCAAACTGCCCTGTCTGGAGCAGAATCTGGGAAGAGAATAATATTATCAATGTGATTATCAACAATGACCATGATGATACTTTATTATCAAAATAGAGGGGCAAAACAACATTTCGCCTCTTTGACCCAATAACTCCAGGTGGTAGGACCTATATGCCAAGGCCTCAATGGTCATGTCTCTAGCAACGTGCAGACAGGTGGCAACACATAGGTGCCATTAGCCATCATGGAATATTTGTTGTTAGGGGAGAGTAGATCACTGTGTTCTCTACTACATTATGTGTATTAACTCTATTTAGTGACTTATGATGCCAATTGCTATTATAATTACTACAACTGCCATAATATTCATCACAATAAGGTTTTGTCTAAAATCCCAAAGATGGCACCACTCTCCTAGCAGATGCAGTAAAGGGCGCCCTTCCAGTGTCTACCAGGCACTATCTTCAGTGATGACACATAGCAAGATGCTAACCTCTAGCTCTATTGTACTAGTGATGCAGGATGTGCAGGTAAAATGAAAAGAGGAAGTTGATCCAAACAATGTGTATCAGAGTGTGATGTGACTCTGTGCCAGTATTGCTACTAGAGATATGGTACTTGCAGTTATAAGTGCAGATATCCTTACCCTTCCCCCTTTCTTCATTTATTTTCAATAAGGATGATTATTTTCATATTTATTTGCAAAAGTATACAAATACAAAACAAAATAAAGATACCTTTTTTCCTCTCATAAAACTGTAATGTTTCTATCATACACAATATATAAATTACATAAACTGTTCATAAAGAACATAATGAGTTCCTATACCCATGCTATTCTACAAATGTAGTCAACTACAATATTGATAAACACTGGCACAAATAAGATACTAACACAAAAAAAAAAGGATAAACACAATTATAACGTATAAATAAAAAAAGGATGGCAAGATATTCATGCCACCAAAACTTCCATTTTCTCTCTCTCTCTCTCTCTCTCTCTCTCTCTCTCTCTCTCTCTCTCTCTCTCTCTCTCTCTCTCTCTCTCTCTCTCTCTCTCTCTCTCTCTCTCTCTTTCT
>BOPN01000525.1:435407-442907 GCA_017312705.2 Penaeus japonicus | reverse complement strand
TGTGTGCATGTGTGTGTATCTGTGTATGTGTGTGTATGTGTGCATGTGTGTATGTGTATGTGTATGTGTAAGTGTAAGTGTAAGTGTAAGTGTAAGTGTAAGTGTAAGTGTATGTGCGTGTGTGTGTGCGTGTGCGTGTGCGTGTGCGTGTGCGTGTGCGTGTGCGTGTGCGTGTGCGTGTGTGTGTGCGTGTGAAATTCAAGTAATTTCTCTCCCACAATTCTCGAAGAAACCACCTAGGGACCCTCCCCCCCACGGCTCCGTACCTGTTTTCGGCGGCGGCGACGCAGGCAGCTTTGCCCCCGCCCGCCCGCATGCAGTAGAAGACGAGCGGCCAGACGGGGGCGCCGCTGGCCTGGCCGTCCTCGAGGGTCGGGAGGGCCTGCGGGGGTAATACCACATCCAGGAACGCCCGCACGAGGGGCACCAGGCCAGGGACGCCACCTAGCTGGGCGCGCTCCAGTTGGGAGTACACCATCCTCTTCATGTGGGCTGCGTAACTACGAAATACAACAAGATTAATAATAAGGAAGACTAGGATGAGGGGGAATACAATGAAAGAAGGCAAAATGTAGATTTCCAATAATTAACAGCACACCCTACATATATATCCATCGAGACGGGCCAGAACTAACCATTTCTCCAGGTGGCCGCGGGCCTGGCGGACGAGAGCGGCTTGGACTCTCGGGGATGCCCTTGCCTGCGCAGCATCGCCGCCCATACTCACAGGCACTTCGCTCAAGCACTGCACTAGCTCCCATAGGTCATTTATGCCCTGTATATGATAAAAATACATATTTAGCCATCTGAAGTTTCGCTATATATAAACATTTCTTTCATTAAAGTGGATGCTGATGTCAGAGAAATATTTTTTAATTAATAAAAACTAATTAAATTTATAAATGCACTAAAACTGCATCGTATTAAAAATCAAAAGTCAATTGCTTTGCCAAAGATATGAATAACACTAAAATGGTTATCAAACCAGTAAGCATTCATGACAAACCAAGTACATCTAAGAAACAGGCCACGGTGTTTAGGCTTTCTATGAGGCCTGTTTTTGTCTAACGAAAAACAAACCTTCCCTAAAAGTCTGAGAGAGAATATTGTATAAACTACATTATGAAAGTAATAATAGAAACAATACTAAAATGAACATTATTAATGACAACAACAATAACAATAATTGCAATTGTGAAGAGTGGTGGGAGTTATTGTAGTAGTAGAAATATTATTAGTGGTTAATGAGTGAAGGATAGTTACATAAAGTAAACCATTAACATCAGATATAATACAATAAATTCATTCTACACTGGAACCAAACCATTTTGGAAACATAAGTGATGATACGAATATCTTTGTAACACTGGCTCACACTAATGTAACTCAGCAACGCATTAAGTACGTATATTCCGAATACACTTGTCTACTGAAAGTATTTGCATTGTAACACTGCTTGACTTTGTTATTCTATCCAACTATCTAACTTTATTCTTCCTATCTGTACAATTTCTGGCCAGCTACTGTTGTATTAGATACAGTCCAATAACATATCATAAATCAGGAATCAATTATCTCAAGGATTGGCCACTACACGGATATAAAACCTGGCAGGTGTAATGTTCAGGACCCAACGTAGTACTGTGTTGTGAGTGAAGTTGCCTGGATAAATGGTTCTCAGCAAACGCAGAGAATTAGAAAATACAGAATAATTGTTAGCCCTTTCAAGGGGAAAAGGGTTTAGAGTTTGACATATCACGGAGAAAATGGATTCTAATTCTAAAATCCCGAAACTTTACATACAACAGCAAGCTGTGTGCTCTGCTGAACTCGGCACTGTATAATCAAGAAACTTGCATTTTGAAAAGATAGTCAAATCGTAATGTAACGACTTCATTCCTCTCCGAATCTCAAAGAAAACATTGTCATCAAGTAACACAAATAAATGGTGGCAGCGCTGAATATCTCACTCTCACTCTCACTCTCACTCTCACTCTCACTCTCACTCTCACTCTCATTCACTCTCACTCTCATTCACTCACACTCACACTCTCACTCACACTCTACTCACTCTCACACTCTCACACTCACATGAAAACACGGCCACACCTTTCGGTGCACACATAAAGGGGCATACATGTACACGCGTACATACATCTACGCATACATGTTTACATCGATATATTTATATCTATATCCATTCTATACCGATCTATCAACATTACTGTATTGCTACCACACTATCCAAAAGCATATCCTTCTGGGATCCTCCCCCGAAAACCCCTAGAAGGGAAAAATTCCACCTTTCATCCATGAAGCAATCCACCTATATCTAAACTGATGCTGAACCTGAAATAAACCACCAAGCTGTTCCACCTGAAATAAACCACCTGTGTCCAAGCTGTTCCTCCTGAAATAAACCACCTGTGTCCAAGCTGTTCCTCCTGAAATAAACCACCTGTGTTCAAACTGCCCCACCTGTTAACAATAACACTGGCAACCATTGGGCAACTTTCCACAGCATCTGAATTCACAAATACTGCTGCTATGCCGGAAGCGAACAAATCACATAGCAAATGAGATGATTGGATGGTAATAGAGACGAGGCGCAGAGTGACGTATAGGTACGTTTCCAGCTATGACAGATTCGAAAAATCTGATGAAATGGGTTTTGCCAATTCTTCCGGTTCGTTAAGCATAAAGGTGCTAACAGTGATTGCTTCCAGCAACTTACCTGGAGACCCATCGACGAGGCTGCATGAGTGAGCGACTCAGCGAGGTTGGGTCTTATACCCCCCTGCAGGACCTCCTCGTTGTATTGGCGGATGACCCGCACGTAGGCGACCTCTTCGTTATTCAGGCTACTGCTCGCTCCGCCGACACTCCGCGGCACGCTCACAATGCTCTCCTGTTCAAGGGAACACCACATGGATAGAATAAATATTGGCGTGTGTGTTGTGTTGTGTTGTGTGTGTATTGCGTGTGTGTGTATTGCATGTGTGCGTGTGCGTGCGCGCGTGTGTGTGTCTGTATGTGTGTGTATGTGTGTCTGTATGTGTGTATGTGTGTCTGTATGTGTGTGTCTGTATGTGTGTATATGTATGTGTATGTGTATGTGCGTGTCCGTGTGCGTGTGCGTGTGCGTGTGCGTGTGCGTGTGCGTGTGCGTGTGCGTGTGCGTGTGCGTGTGTGTTGTGTGCGTATTGCGTGTTGTGTGTGTGTGTGTGTGTGTGTGTGTGTGTGTGTGTGTGTGTGTGTGTGTGTGTGTGTGTGTGTGTGTGTGTGTGTGTGTGTGTGTGTGTGTGTGTGCAAAAGGGTATTTCAATAGATGGGAAATATTGAAATGATGGTTATAATTTTACCTTATCTTATATCTTATCCATATATTCACACAACATCTGTGTGATACTGTAAAAATGAGACCAAATAACGCATTAGCGCATGTAAGAGAATACTAATGGTAATCATGATGATAACTAGTGTTTCTTTGTTTTGTAGCAAATACTATCAACTAAGAGAAACTTATAGGGCAAAGCACTGAACACAACAGAATGTAAAATGCGGTTTGTTTAAGCTTGATATAATCTATATTATGTAATTGACAACAATATAAATTGCAGAGGGGATGCAAAATGCTCAGAACAGCCATTCAAATGTGTGTCCCAATGTCAACCATCTCGCCACATTATCAGAAAACAGCTGTCATTGATTACATATATTGTTAATAAATAGCGAAAATTCCTAGCAGCAGCAGCAGAAAAGCATGGGCATGCAACCTGTGGTCATAAACGATCAATCCGCTCCCGTGGTCTTTTTACCACGCCTCTGCACACGGTTTATCATAAAGTTGTATCAGTTACATGGTAATATGGGACATATTGATCCTACATAAACTTCAGTATATTATCTGTTGTGCTTAATATTTGTTATCATTTGTTTGTTGAAATCATTTACAACAAAACAGATATAACGAATGGGCTGCATTCGATCATCCGTTATTAATGCATTAAAATCCTTTATCTCTATTAACTAATCTGGGGCATGGCATTTGTCCAGATATAAAATAAGGGGGCTTTATTTACTCGGGTGTCGGTTAATTTTCTATTTCCCTAAATGTTAATTACAGCCATTTTAATTACCTTTGTTGATTCGAAAACGTATTAGGACTCATCAAAATGAACGTTTTTTTAAGCGTAAGATATCACTTTGAAATATCTTTTCTATGTTTTTGAACAATCTTAAAAACTTGGGAATTATAATTTCCATCACGCTCTTTAGATATCAGTTTGATCAATGACAATTAGCACTGCTACAGATATCTGATAATCAATCGAACGGAAGTGCACCTAATTTTGTAGCTCTCAGTCACGCACAGTGTGTGGGTTATCCAAATATTTTTTCCTGTTCCTTTTGTCTCCTTTTTGCTGTTTTGCTTTTCTTTTTTAGAAAGACACAAGTGTGTCAATATCATACATAAGCTTTTGATCCCCGATAAGTTTTTGTTTCGCACCGTTAGTTATGGTCTAATATTGTGGCAAATATTGTTTGCACCACCACCTCTTTCATCCACCTATGTCTCTCAGGTGTCAGGTGCTGGGATAGAGATGACTAGTACTACTGCATCAACGTTTAAAGAATGCTGGGATGTAAGTTAATAGCTCAGCTCTGGAGAAGTTGAATTTTAGCTGATCTACCACAGCAGAACTTCAGACACCTCCGACATATGAAGTGAGCCACTAATAACTCATGACTTTTGACAATTACTTCATTCTGCTTTAATATCTTCTAACATGACAGTTTGGTTTCTGATATAAGTCTTTGCTTTTGACAGTTGATGGATATCATTAGTTGTTTTGCATCCGTTTTCAAGGAAACAATGTCACCTACTGCCAAATGGAAGGAACTACTTATCTACTCTTGGGAATGCCCATGATACATCACTATGAAACTGAGAGTGTGTCATTTGCTGGTACCAATTGCAAGCACCATCCCTTCTTCTTGTTCAAAAATTACTTTTAGTTGTGTCGCATACTACTGCAAACATTCCCCCTATGATCGACATGAAGTTGAGCAAGATGGCCGTCTACAGTTTTGTCTGAACACATCCAGCTCTTACAGATAATATGTGAAATTCCACTAGAAATCTTGCCTTCACATATATAAAAATAAATAAATAAAAAACATTTCCAATCTAAAATGTTATCGGCGCTCTGCACAGTAATGGCCCCACCCCCTACACACACACTCATACCTTCTTACAAAAGTCTTTACCTGCTGCTGGACTGTGATATTGAGCAAGTCTGTTCCCGAGTGCGTGAAGGCCGAGAGCAGATCTTGCTTTTTCTGCTCCCACTCTGCTTGTTGTTGTTTCCAGTAAAGCTTGTCTACCTCCTCACTGGTCTGCAATAATGGAAACTTGTTCAGAAGTAACACACTTGAAACAGAGTTCGTTTCATCAGCAAAATTAAACTAATATTGAAGCAAAAGTCACACGTTTCGTTTCCAATAATTTGCGCGTCAAAAGACATTAAGCGAAATTATGCATCCAAAACAAAATATAACGGTAATTCTTACCACCAGTTCAATATCATAATATATTTGAAGGATTGGGTAAGACCAAACTCTGCTTGATAAAGTACAGTTTTGATGCTAAATGTACGATATTACATTTTAATAAATGAATCTAATAATAATTATGTTTCAGATCATAAAATTCTATCGAAGTGAAAAATTGATAAATTTCGTTTGCTTCAGAGAGAGAGAGAGAGAGAGAGAGAGAGAGAGAGAGAGAGAGAGAGAGAGAGAGAGAGAGAGAGAGAGAGAGAGAGAAGAGCTGGAAAAGTGCTGTCTAAATCATGAATTATAAACTTTCATATTTCTATTGCGCGGTTAACGGATAGTAGATAAAAAAAAAACTTTGAACAGTGTGATTAGTTGTCAAATAATAATCTCCTTGTAATATATTTCTCTCGCATTGATTGACACGAAATACTGGACAAAATACAGATTCATAGTCTTTGAAATTGCGAGTCTTTCCCATCTTAAACAGAAAGCGACTTTCAGGTTTTTCACGACTGCAGAATTCGGGACCACCATAATTAGTACCCATATATGATAAGAAAAAATCCCTGAACATCTTCTATTTACATGAGGTTTAAAATACGAACTGTTTCACGTAAAATAATAACAAATGAAAGCTTAATCCATAAAATCTCTTCACGTGTAAATTACGGTGCAAAGATATCTCAAACCGTTTACTAATGATGGGTGCCAGAAGTAAGACAATGTCGGGTAATGAAATGACGTTAATTTCAACGTAGTGTTTCATGTCACAATCAGGTACAAAATGCCGAATAAATGATGCTTTGGGAAAAGAGTAAAGCGAGTTGAAAATGTTCCCTGTAATGGGGCAAAGCACACACATACTTTTCAGTAAGGGGTTTTCGCAGATGACCCACCACATCAATTCTTATTCAGAGTAGGGTCTACATAGGGTGGACGCTGTGCTCTTCAAGATCAGCAGCGAAAGAGTAAGCTAACTGGTAACCAAATATCGGCCCTGATTATAGTGTCCACGCTACTGGCGCTACGTGAGAAAGAACAAAAATAACATGAAAATAACGAAGAAGAGGCGGTACCCTTCGCTTGGAGTCCTCGATGGCAGTGATGATGGCATTCTCCCGCTCGTTCCTGAGGAAAGCAGCGATGTCGGTGTCGGCGACGGCCTCTAGGGGCTGCAGGGTGCGCGAAGTCGTCAGGTTCTCCAGGCGGCTGCTGATGTGCGGGAGGTCCACGCCGCGGGATCCCAGCAGGATGGCTCTGCAACGAAGGAGGAGAGCGAGGGCGGTTAGCAAGGGAGGCGCTGAGGAAAGTCAACGGACGCTACTGTTGAGTGCGGTGGCACGGGGAGGGGCACGAGGAAGGGGAAGGGATTAGACAGAGAAAGGGAAAAGAGAGGGAAATGGTTAAAGGATGACTGAAGAGTATATATAAACAGATATATTTACACATATATTTAAGCACGCGTGCGCGCGTGTGTGTACGTGTACGTGTACGTGTACGTGTACGTGTACGTGTACGTGTACGTGTACGTGTACGTGTACGTGTACGTGTACGTGTACGTGTACGTGTACGTGTACGTGTACGTGTACATGTACATGTACATGTACATGTACATGTACATGTACATGTACATGTACATGTATATGTATATGTATATGTATATGTATATGTATATATATATATATGTATATGTATATGTATATGTATATGTATATGTATATATATATATGTATATGTATATGTATATGTATATGTATATGTATATGTATATGTATATGTATATGTATATGTATATGTATATGTATATGTATATGTATATATATATATATATATATGTATATGTATATGTATATGTATATGTATATGTATATATGTATATGTATATGTATATGTATATGTATATATATATGTATATGTATATGTATATATATATATATA
>BOPN01000525.1:422907-425407 GCA_017312705.2 Penaeus japonicus | reverse complement strand
CCTACCCATTACGATCCCTCAGCTCGGAGGGGGTCATGGGCCACGCTCGAACTGAAACAGGAAACTGACAGCAGGTCAGCTGACAGTCCCCTCTGCCCCCATGATATGAAATCTCAAAGAGTAGAGAGAGAGTGTAAGCTGGCACCAGATGTAACAGCCATCTCTGACTTAGATCACTTGGATCACACTATCAGAAGGCCTCTGTTGTTCCTTAGTCAGAGACTAAGACTCAATCAAACATAAACTAGCGAAGAATAAATGTCTCCGCCCTAAAATGAGGCTCGATCCAAGAAAGTTTTCTTAGTTCACTCTGGTGCAATTTGCGACCATAGCCATAGCCTCGAGATCCAAGTAGCAGTTTTGACTAGATCTTTGAAGAAACGTCATTACCTTGTCCAACCAATGAGAGGCACACTCTCCATACTATTAAAAGAAAGTCACGCATATTTTTTTGAAAACATGAAAGACCTACACCCTACTACTCTAATATTACCTATTTTAATAAATGGATTAATTTTGGTTCAGCTACAACAACAGCGCTGGTGAAATCAGGTTATAAATGGTGTGAACTGCTGGAATGAAATCTTTCTGCTGAACTGACAGAGCAACCTTAAATATAATGTAAATAATATTTGTCGGTGCTTGCTGATCTCTATACTCAACATTTAAGGAACTAATGTTGTGTTTCTTGGGATGACTGATTAGTTCTCAGCTATTTAGGAGAGCATTAGAATAACAGGGAACAGCTTTTGCAGTGATGAAATTTAAGTAGCAATTATCACAACATTGCTATGGCCCTATGTTCGCCCCAACCTCTGCACCTGTCGATGCTAAAAATCCATCATTTTGCTTAGTTTGGCGAAATAGTGCTTTTTACAGATTGCATCTTGTGTACTGGTACGAGCGTACTTCTTTAATAGAGGTATTTTATGAATATTGTTAGCTCAAGTTAGATGAATTTGCTTCTTGGACCCAGCCCCTAGTCACTGAAGACTACCTGCGCCAAACTGGCAAAGGTAGCTGTGACATTCCACCATAGATTACAACCACTTCTGACAACTGGCCGGCACAGTGGCTACACTAAGCAGTAAATAGTGGCACCAGAAAGTACATGACATTACGCACTATGTGAAAAACAGGTCCTACATATGATACTGCAGTGAGATAAGAGGGACTAAGACTGGCCTCATGACACAAACATCAGTAACTTCAGTACATAAGGTGGGCGCATACAGGTGGTCCTAACAACAGATTACATGACATACTGTAAGATAAAAAATCATACATGGCATAATTGCTGGGAGTATAGGTAGACTTTACATGTATAAATGTAATCAAATTATTTAGGCGAGGGAGGGAGGGAGGGAGGGAGGGAGGGAGGGAGGGAGGGAGGGAGGAAGGAAGGAAGGAAGGAAGGAAGAGAGAGGTAATGTCAGACTGCCAAGATATCGAATCACAACGGACACAAACAAAATTAATTTTCTCGCTTGTGCTATTTACCACCTAGGAGTTAAATTAAGCAAAATATTTTGGAGGAAAGGTCAGGCTGACCTGAGATCAACTTACGTAACATGACGGAAGCCCGCCAGTCACCACCGTAGAGCATGCTTCCTTGCTCCCTTGACAAGTGTTATGGAATTTCTAGCCCTTATAAACTGAGCAAACCTTATGCCGGTCTCAATGCTCCCACCAGTATTTGTAGGTGTTCTTGAACAGCCACGCGAGAGCAACATCACAAACTGGTGGTATGTGGTGAGCCAGCAAAAAACTGAAGTCTCGGAACGAAATGTATCTACTCGACCATTTCTACCACAAAAAATAGTATATGCAATCGGGTCATCTCTTTCTTTTTTATATTTTCTTATATTTCATCACATTTATGTGTTAAGTACTGGAATGAAGCTATGGGGTCCGTTTGTTAAAGATGTGTTTTTACTGTTATGTAAATATAAGTAATTAACATTCATGTCGTTGATTGGTGCATCAATTAATAATTCAATTAAATGGATTATGTTACTTGCCATAACCATGAATTAAAGAAAATAATTTTGATACTTGTTCTTGTATTTCATTGAAATCCTTTGTTTTTTACTATGGTATGTGTGGAACTAAAAAGAGTGATCTTTTAAGTTGGTGAAGTACATAAGAAAATTGCTGCTATTTCAAGGCTAATTCTAAATATGTCCCTCTCCCCATTCCACACTCATGTCGCATAGAAACCGCCAAGTGCAGAATTATACTCCCCCCATGAACACCCCCTCCCCTTGCACCAGTGGAGGACGTGGGCAGACCTATCTTACGCTTATATTGTTTCACAGGCAAGGTCTCCGTAGCGTAGGGCCGGTGACAGCATCAGAACGTTTCGGCAGCCAGAATGTCAAGCCTGACGTCCAGACACCGCCGTCGTGAGGACCAGCACACCTCTGAGACAGCGTCCATTTATTTAGTTGCACAAATAGAAATGGGTATCTTGACGATTATGCTGAAAGAAAGTTATAGC
>BOPN01000525.1:402907-405407 GCA_017312705.2 Penaeus japonicus | reverse complement strand
TTCCACAATGAGAGAGGAACTCCACTTATCACAGCAAGAGAACACTATCACTCAGTAGGGAAAGACCATCCTACTGTAACAAAGAGGAACACTACCTTACTGGTGTTCCACTCTGCCTGAGGCGGAAGGAACAACCACACTCCCGCCGCAAAAGGAGACGGAACTAAGGGGAACACTACCTACTATGGCAGGGGACCTACCACAGCAGGGGAACCTACCACATAGCAGGGAACCTACCACGGGGGGGGGGGACCTACCACAGCAGGGGAGACCTACCACGGGGGCGGGCTACCACAGCAGGGGGAGGGACCTACCGCAGCAGGGAACCCTACCACGGGGAGGCCTACCATAGCAGGGAACCTACCACGGGGGGGGGGGGACCTACCACAGCAGGGGAGACCTACCACAGCAGGGGGACCTACCACGGGGAGCGGGCTACCACAGCAGGGGGGAGGGACCTACCACAGCAGGGGGGGAACACTGTATAGGTCATCTGCGTCCGCGTAGTCAGGAGAGTCTGGAGGGCGTCGCACACCCACTGCCAATGTGGGGCTGAGACCTGTCTCAGGTTCAGCTTCAGGTAGCCCTCGAAGGGCAAGTCGAGCAGCACGTCGGCCGGAGGACAGTCCAACAGGCATATTTCTGCGAAGGAAAGGGGATGGATGGCTGCCATAGAATTGCTTTTTCACGGATTTCGCAGCCGAGACGCCTTAGCGTGATTTTAGCAATGCTATAAACATGCAGTGGAATAGAAAACGAGTGTATTTCCTTATGGGAAAATTGATTTTGATAATGATATCAATAATCTTATCGTTCCTGTAATTACTATCTTGATATTGTTGTTATCTTGTGAATATAATATCTGGGAGAGATGAAATTTCAATCCTACATCTTGATTTGCAGAGAAATTAATTCCCATTTATGTCCCTCAACATTTGGCACAACGAAATTGTAAACCCTACCTAAGCTACAAAGACGTTTTAACTGTGGTAGCCTCCTTGCCAGGGCTTGCAGTCCTTCGCCGTCTGTTGTGACGTTCAGTGTGTGTAGAACTTTCGGCAGAAGTTCCATCTCAGTTTTTGTCAGGAATCCAGTGTAATCTGGAAGGCGGGAGGCTCAGCTTTCGTTCGTGGATGTGTTAACCATTTCATAATTATTGTTCTTTATGACGGAAGTCTCGATTAATTCCTTATTCTCGGTAATGGTCTCCAAGGGAAGCCACATGGATCCAGCCATATGTAGTCTTCCTACGCCTATCACAATGGGCGCAGAACCGACTCTCGTTAGCGCAAGGCAAAGGCACCACAAAAGCCGCCGCTTCACATCCTACTCCAAAACCACAATTGAGACTGGGATAAAAACCTTATGTTACCATAGGTGCACTATCTTGGGACCTATAGTGGAGGTTGAAAGTTTATTAATCTTACCTGGCTAAATATTATTGAGGGTAAGGAGACTTTAGACATTTGGGCGAAGTTACATATTAACCTCTTTACAGGAAAACATAATGCAAAGGCAACAATTTGGTGGCACAAGCAATGATGTTAGATGACTTTCCCTTTTGCCTTCAGCATAGTATTATGAACAAGTAATGTTAAATGAGAAGGATTGTTTTACTTGTTTTTACTATCTTTATGTCTGGATCTGCTCAAAATATGATCTAATTAATTTGAAATATTGCATGATATTTACCTTGAAAATCAAAGGAAATGTAAAGAATTGTACTTATATTAGACTGTACATAGTTTGTAGAAATTCGATTCATTTAAGATTTGTAGAAATGCAAGGTACCAAGCACTTGCTACCATTCGAATAAGTGAAAGTTACTTGGTGGTTGAACCTTTTTTGCTCATTTTCATGCATATTCGTAATAACACCGGTATTTGAAATCTATAGAAAACTTGTGTATTCAATCTATTTGCTTCTTGTGAAGTTAGATTACTAAATAGAATAACTTATGGTGAACATATCCTGATTCCGGGAATGGGGCGGTGCCCAGGGTAGAGTGTCGCAACAGGAAACCAGTGACACCTTTAGCCCGTCTAGAGACACTTTTGAACCGGTGGAAAAGACAGCTAATATATCGTTTACGATCTTAGAAAGTAGTGAAATGTAATATGAAACCGAAATGTTAATGAAATAATATTCAAATGTTTATACTGAATGTTTAAACTGAATGTTTAAAGGAGCAAGGAGACACATGGGTGGCCACAGAATCGTCCCCGAGGTCAGCTGACCCCTTTGCTCTGTTCCTCTTCAAGGCTACTGTGTGATTTCCACGATACTATTGCTACCTGGCACACACACGCACTAGTATGTGTCAATCTATCCTAAGACGAAGATTTGCACAGTACACACCGGCAGATCAGCCTAGTGACTTTTCTGTCCAAATGCGTGTGAACTCACCTAAAGCCTGTAGATTCTGCAGAACAGGAATTCTTGTCACCAAAGCCAACATTCCTTCCTTATCAGAATAGGTCTTCAATTTCCTAAGAGTCTC
>BOPN01000525.1:345407-347907 GCA_017312705.2 Penaeus japonicus | reverse complement strand
GGGAGGGGGAGTGGAAGAGGGCGGGGAGGGAGGGAGTGGGAGAGGCGGGAGGGAGGGAGCGGGAGAGGCGGGAGGGAGGGGGAGTGGAGGGGCGGGAGGGGAGGGAGTGGAGAGGGCAGGGAAGGAGGGGGAGCGGGAGAAGGCGGGAAGGAGGGGAGGGGAGAGGAGGAGGTAGGGAGTGGGAGAGGGCAGGGGAGGTGGAGGGAGGGAGAGGCAGGGAGGTGGGGAGGAGTGGGGGAGAGAGTAAGGGGATGGAGGGCAGGGGGAAGGGACGGAGGGGGAAATGGAAGAGGGAAGGGGGGAGGGAGAGGGAGGGAAGGAGGGAAGAAGGGAGAGGGAGAGGGAGAGGGAGAGGGAGAGGGAGAGAGAGAGAGAGAGAGAGAGAGAGAGAGAGAGAGAGAGAGAGAGAGAGAGAGAGAGAGAGAGAGAGAGAGAGAGAGAGAGAGAGAGAGGGAGTGGAGGGAGAGGGAGAGAGACAGAGACAGAAGGGGAAAGAGAGGAGAAATATATATATATAGAGATATATATATATATATATATATATATAGAGAGAGAGAGAGAGAGAGAGAGAGAGAGAGAGAGGGAGGGAGGGAGGGAGGGAGGGAGGGAGGGAGGGGGAGGGGGGAGGGAGGGAGGGAGGGGAGGGGAGGGAGGGAAGGAGGGAGGGAGGGAAGAAAGAGAGAGAGAGAGAGAGAGAAGAAGAGAAAGGAGAAAGAAATCTTGTTTTTCCTTTACCATAATCTTCCTTAACTCTATAATGAGTAGTGATTAAGGTAGTTATGGTAACAGTTATAGTTATTGTTGTTATCATTGCCACCATCATCATCTTAATCAAGTACACGCTATTACCGGTCTCTCTATCACTAGTGTGACCATTATCATTATTTTCTAAACATAGCTAATATCATTATTAATCATTATATGCAACTGCTATCACTCTGATAATAACAATGATATAATGTTTTATCATCTACAACATGCGTATATAATATTCTATATCATATATATATATATATATATATATATATATATATATATATATATATATATATATACACATATGTACATATACACATACATACATACATACATACATACATACATACATACATACACAAACACACACAGACACAGACACAGACACACACACACACACACACACACACACACACACACACACACACACATCCAACTGTAATGTTACTACAATCATAGATGCTATTATGACGAAATTATTACATGGCAAATTATCCTTGGATGCACCTTAATTAGGTCGTTTCAATACACAGAAACTTTCAAGATGTCACCCTCCGTTTATGGATTAGTTGGAAATGCAAGTCTGTCGACCAAATCCATCGGCAAATTGGAATTTGCACTACGTAAGCCATGACAATAACTAAGAAAACAGTCATGAATGTGAATAGATGCAAAGCATATTCAAATGATGCAGCATTGTAGTACTCTATGGCATAGGAGTGATGTTCGACGGCCTGAGGTACTATTTCCTCACAGTAGACGCATATATTTAAAAAAATATTTTATGTATATTATCAAAAAAAATATTTTATGTATATAACCATGTATAGACACACTTGATTTTTATACAGTGTATAACTATATATAACTATATATATATATATATATATATATATATATATATATATATATATATTTATATATGTATATGTATATATATAAAATATATATGTATATATATAATATATATATAATATATACATAAATATATATGTATATATATAAAATCTATGTATATATATAATATATATATAATATATACATAAATATATATGTATATATATAAAATATATATGTATATATATATAATATATATATATGTATAATATATATATATATATATATATATATATATATATATATATATGTGTGTGTGTGTGTGTGTGTGTGTGTGTGTGTGTGTGTGTGTGTGTGTGTGTGTGTGTGTGTGTGTGTGTGTGTGTGTGTGTATGTATGTATGTCTTATGTTCACAAATCGAATCATAAGGCTTTATAAAAAATATCGACGTATAATGGTCCGACGGGTGAGCCAGTGATAATTCAACATCATCTTTTACAGAGACGATTGAAGTGAATTCCATCGCCCCGCTTTCTGTTATATCTACAGGTTATAAATATACTACATAGTAACGCTGTCCATTATCATACATTTTTCGTACTTTGATCATGTGATAAACGCCTTCAACGAAGCCACTCTCGCGGTATCGACCTTTACGAGACACGTGACTTCGGGGGCTTTGTATTTGTACACACAGCTTCACCTTTTGACAATATGTGCATCTTCTTCCGACTGTTTCACTGTTCACTGTTGCACAAAGGCCTCTCTTGCACTTCTGTTGTTATAAATAGTCTAGAGCTTTATATCAGGGTAAAAAAAAACAAAAAAAAAACACATGAGTGGACTGCCCTGTACTTGGATTTCATATTCATCCGGGCATCTTTTAGGTGGAAAGTCCACCTGAGC
>BOPN01000525.1:320407-327907 GCA_017312705.2 Penaeus japonicus | reverse complement strand
GAAACATTCAAAACCTAGATAGCACCAATTTCTTCTAGCACCAGCAGGAGAGAGTGCCTTGAATGGCATCCATCTACGGTCTCTAGTAAGCACTATCTTTATAGAGCAATGGCACATAGCAAGTTGCCGACCTCTTGCTCTGAAGTATCGCTAATGAAGAATGCGCAAGCAGAACAAGAGGAGGAAGGCGACTCAAACCATGCCCAATGTCTACAAGGTGCCCCTGAGCCAGTAGGGATGCCTTTTACTGTGGCACTCACAGTCATAAGCACAAGTTTCCTTCCTTTTCCCTATCTCTTCATGTTATTTTCATTGTGGATGGTTATATGTTTTGTATTCATTCATGGCAGCACACAAATACAAACAAATAAAGTTGTTGTTTTTTCCTCCTCTAAAACAGTAATACTTCTATCACACTGAGTATAAAGAAAAAAATGAGCTGATATGGACCTTACACTACAATTTTAGTCAACTGCAGAATCAATAGAGCCTGTGATATGACAGATATCTCTCTAAATACAGTAAAACACAAAAATGGTACTAGTTTTCTAATGAGTGACTGAAAGAGAATGGGAAAAGTCAAGGTATGTTGCGTGATGCTGCCTCGCTCTGAGATAAAACCCATCCTGGAGCCTGGGTAATCTATCCTCCATCTGCACAGGGTTAAGGGGCCTAAATAAGAGGAAAAATGGTTACAGAGTCTGATCACAGCAACCAAAGCACTAAGATACACAATTGCACTAACAGGTGTTCATTAAACTTGTTGTCAAACCTCTAAGACCACAATAACTCCAATCCAGATTAATATTAGCTCTATCTCACATGAACTAAATGGGAACAGTGTGCCCACCCAAAACAAAAATCAAATAAGGAAAGAGTACTCAGTGAGATGTGTACACTGAGTAAACTAGGGAGGGACTGATAGCTGAGTTCTATAAAACACTAATAGGGCAACAACTGATGGACTATTATCTAGATATAATTGTTTCAGCACACCAAAGTCAATTATAGTAATGTTATAGTCTGTTCACTCGGGTCTGAGCCAAGACACATTTGAATCAAGGCTGCTCTCCTTGGTTAATTCCACTGAGAACAACATTGTAAATCTGCAGTTGTCTTTATTTTTACAATTATATATTGTTATTTGTAAAGCGATTCAAATACTAGCATCGTTTATATATAAAATAATTTAAATAAAATAAATAAGTTAATCAAAACGATTCATAAAATGATGAGTGACCTTTAATGTAAATGCATAAATGTAGGTGTTCTCAGACAATAGAGTCTACAAATGTAGTTTGTTAGCTGTATAAATTTGTCCTATATATAGCTGAGTTTTCTTTATTCTATATATATATATATATATTACTATTTTCATCTTATTTACTTTTATACATTATTTGTATTTGGCTTAGAGCATACATAATCAACTAACCAATATTTCTGTAATGTTATACCCCGTTTTAAAAACTGGCAATACAATCTAATGACAGGAAACTGGAACAGAGCACAGTAAAATCTGTCTACAGTGGGGTAGCTTCTCTATTTTACATTTTATTAACCCTTTCAGGACAGGCTACATCTTAAGATGTTCAGCCTGGGCTGAATAAGCATTTGGTATAACAGATCATCATAACTGAAGGAATTTTAACAAACAGAAAAATATAAGAGTTAAGAGTGGACAGATCATAAATGATAATAACAATTTAATTGTCATATTTTCAAGTCTATATGGATGTAGTTGCACATACTAGTCATAAAATATTAAGATATACTTTAGATTTATCCTATTTCAACTTCCCTAACTGACTGCAGTCAGCAATTACATGACAATGAAATCATTCTGAGTAAGGTGATTGCTCAAGGGGGGGGGGGGAGGCTTCCCTCCCTTAACCCATTGCAGAAGGGGATAGATTTGCTTACCCAGGCTCCAGGATGGGTTTTATTTCAGTGCAAGGCAGCTTCATGCAACATACTTTGACATTTCCCACTCACTTGAAGTCACTCATTAGAAAACTAGAACCCTTTTTGTGTTTTAGTTTTTGTATGTTCTATTTAATTGAGAGACTTATATGTGTCATATCACAGGCTCTATCAATGCTGCTATTCATTAAAATTGTAGTATAGGGTCTATATCAGCTCACTATTTTCTTTATACTTACTGTGATAGAAGTATTACCGGTTTATGGGAGGACAAAAAGCAACTATATTTTTTCGTATTCATGTACTGTCATGAATGAATATGAAAAATACAATCATCCACAATGAAAATAACATGAAGAGGTAGGGAAGAGGAAGGAAACCTGTGCTTGTGACTGTGAGTGCCACTGTAAAGGGCATCCCTACTGGCATGGGCACACTGTAGACACTGGGTATGGTTTGAATCACCTTCCTCCTCTCGTTTTGCCTACTCTTCCTTGCCTACTTTAGAAAAAAAAGGTCGGCAGCTTGCTGTGTGCTAGATAGTGATAGTGCTTGCTATAGACTGTGAATGAATGCCATTCAAGGCTATCTCTCCTGTTGGTACTAGAAGAGAGTGGTGCCATCTAGGTTTTGGATGTCAGGTGCAACTCACTGTGGTTATTATTATGGCTGTTATAGTAATTATGACTGCAAGTGTCATCATCAGTCACTCATTAGCACAATAAAATAACACATGATACAAAATCCCCAAACGTCATTTGTCAGGCCAATGCTCCTGTGTCATGTATGTCATGATGCCCATACTCAATGGGTTAAGAAGAAAATAATAGAAGCACAACTAGAACAAAAACAACAAGTAGCAGTTGTAATAGTAGTAGTAATAATAATAATGAAAATAATTTTGACAATAATAAAAGTAATAAGACAAACAATTAAGTAATAATAATACAAATTATAAAAATGATAGTAATAATAATAAAAAACATAATATTAATAAATAATAATAATAATAATAATAATAATAATAATAATAACAATAATAATCATAATCATAATAATGATGTTGATAATAATAATAAAAATCATGACAATAACAATAATAATAATTAGTATTATAATAATGATGATGATATTATCCCTATGCCAACGGTGTGTCACACTTGTGTGACACAGCTAAATTCCTGAAGCCGAGGCATTATGCCAGTGTGACGTTTCCAATGCAATATTGCAATTTTTATAATCATTATTTTCATAATAATTATTATCATCATTATCACTTTATCATAATCATTATTACTTTATCATCATTAATGATTATGATGAAGATGAAAACAATAATAATAATAAAAATAATAATAATAGTAATAATTAAAACAATAACAATAATCATAATATTAAGTGATACTGATAATGAAAATAATAAAAATAAAAATAATAATAACAATAATAATAACAATAACAATATAATAATGATAATAATAATAATAATAATAATAATAATAATAATAATAATAATAATAATAATAATAATAATAACAATAATAACAACATCAATAAAATCATCAACATTAACCCATTGCAGACGGGGATACATTCTCTTGCCCAGTCTCCAGGATAGGTTTTATTTTAGAGAGAGACTGCTTGAAGTAACATAATTTGAATCTTCCCACTCTCTTTCAGTCATTCATTGTAAAACTAGAGAATTTTTTGTTTTATTTTTTGTGTGTTTTATTGAGTTTAGAGACTTATATGTGCCATATGACAAGCTCTACCAGTGCTGCAGTAGACTAAAATTGTAGTATATTATCCATATTAGCTCATTATTTTCTTTATACTCAGTGTGATAGAAGTATTGCTGTTTTATGGAAGGACAAAAGGCAACTTTACTTCAAGATAACGAGAAGAGGTAGGGAAGAGGAATGAAACCTGTCTTGTGACTGAGTGTCACAGTGAAAGGCATACATATTGGCACAGGAGCACATTTTAGACACTGGTTATGGATTGAGTCAGCTTGATATTACGGTAATTACAGTAATTATGACTGCAGTTGCCATCATCACTCAATCCCTTTTCATAGCAAAATAAAATGGCACAGTGATCCAAATCCCCTTACGTCATGTATGTCATGACGCCCGTCATCAGGCCAAAGCTCCTACGTCATGTATCTCATGACACCCGTCCACAATGGGTTAATTAATAATGGTAGTGATAATGATGATTGATGATGATGATGATGATAATAATAATAATAATAATAATAATAATAATAATAATAATAATAATAATAATAATAATAATAATAATAATAATATTAATGACAATGATAAGAATAAGAGGGAAGAATAAGAGGAAGGAAGGAAGAATAAGAATAATAAGAGGAGTAATAAAAATAATAATAAAAGTAGTACTATCAATTGTCATTATAAATGTTGTGATCATTAAATCAATACTAACATTAATATCATTATCAATGTTATTAACCCATTGCAGACGGGGATAAATTTGCTTGCCCAGCCTCCAGGATAAGCTTTATTTTAAAGAGAGACTGCTTGAAGCATTATAATTTGAATATTCCCACTCTCTTTTAGTCATTCATTGAAAAACTAGAGCGTTTTTTGTCTTTTGTTTTTTTGTGTGTTTTATTGAGTTTAGAGACTTATATGTGTCATATAACAGGCTCTATCAGTGCTGCAGTTGACTAAAATTGTAGTATATTATCCATATTAGCTCATTATTTCCTTTATACTCAATGTGATAGAAGTATTGCTGTTTTATGGGAGGACAAAAGACAACTTTATTTTTTCGTATTTTTGTGCTGTCATGAACGAATACGAAACATATAACCCCCTACAATAAAGATAACAAGAAGAGGTAGAGAAGAGGAATGAAACCTGTGCTTGTGACTGTGAGTGCCACAATGAAAGGCATCCATATTGGCACAGGAGCACATTTTAGACACTGGGTATGGATTGAGTCACCTTCCTCTTCTCGTTCTGCCTGCACATCCTTCATCGGCGGTAGTTTTGAGCAAGGGTTCATCGCTCTATAGAGACAGTGCTTGCTAGAGACCGTGGATGGGTGCCATTCAAGGCTCTCTCTCCTGCTGGTGCTAGGAAAAAGTGGTGCCATCTAGGTTTTGGACATTAAGCTAGCACGGTATTACGGTAATTATAGTAATTATGACTGTAGTAGCCATCATCACTCATTCCTTTTTCATAGCACAATAAAATAGCATAGTATTCCAAAATCCCCGAACGCCATGTACGTCGTGACACCCGTCGTCAGGCCAAAGCTCCTACGTCATGTATGTCACGACACCCGTACGCAGTGGGTTAAGAGCCACTAGAACCTGAGTAGTGCCTGGTCACAACAACACTCTAGTGGCATTCTTCTCTGATGAGCAAAGTGACTCTCCACTCTGCAAACACCTAATACCACACATGCTTTGTATCAACCTAGCTATTAGACTTGAATAAACTTACAGAGCTAATTTGATGGGCAAAGTATCAAGTAATTGCCATGGCACATACACCTGCCACAATACAGGCGAAGACCACTGACTTTCAAAACACCAATATTCTGACAAGATCAAGCTTGTAGACTTCCCTAGTAATTTATCATCCTATAAGTAATCCATTCAAGATATATCTGGCCAGAATATACTGCTGTATAGGCTTGACTGCCTTTACCAGAATGCTAAAGGTTTAGAGGCATTGGCAATCCCTTTTTTGGGTTGACATGGAATAGATGGATTCCAGCTGATGTAACTACTAATGGCTGGCAAGCAACTTTGTCTCAGCAGCATTGTGCAGCATTGTGGGCCTATGCAAAAGAATCACTGTGATCAGCTGATGTTGGCCAAAAAATTATATTCATCAATCTCTTTCAAATTCCATTTTACTCTAAATATTAAACAGCATTAACCTATTCATGCCAGGCTGATTATTTACCTAATGCTGCTCCCACTGTGAAGATAACAAGCACAGGCAGCCTTCACCTGCTAGATCTATCATGACCCAATACCTTGCTACACTTCTCAGAGTGCCCTACAGCCACCCAATTTCACCGGATACTGAGTTGTTCTTGTTCTTGTTCTTCTTGTTGTTATTCTTCTAATAAGTCAAGAACAATGTGTCTAAACATATGGAAGTGCAATAAGTATATACATAAGTGACTATATAAAACGTGTATTTAAAGTGAAAGATCATGACGCAATAGGACATCATCTGATAGGAGCAAAATATTGATACAACCTTGTCTGATGCCTATAATCCTTGAATTAACCCATTGTGGACAGGGCGCCTAATGACCTAACTGGTCGTCAGGACAGGCGGTCTAGGACACTAGCAGCAACGGCTAAAAATTAAAGGGATGGAGAAAGAGTTTTCTCCAACCTCTGGGTAGCGCACACTAACCCAAACAACATTTTCTCATAAATCCATCATAAAATGCAGGTTTAGGCTGACTTTGCAACCCTGCAGCTCTGGAGCTAGCATCATTACAGCCATAATACTTCATGACTGAGTGCGTGCTTCAATTGTGAGCAGATCCCAATGTCGCATCATGTAAGCATTGACTCCTATCTTTTAGGCCTAGTTGGTGCCGACATGTATGTCATGACACCTGTATGCAATGGGTAAACACTGCAATATCTTTCTCAAGTGAACCTCTGAAAGCTTAAAACTCTTTTAATAATTTGTTTGCATGTTATGACATTTATTACCATGAAATTGAAATGAAAATAATTTTTGTTTCATCAAGTCTGAAGTACCTAATTCTTTCATCTCATTAGCTCATTCCTGACGGGGCAATTATTTGCCTAATGCTGATCCCACCATGATGATAACAAGCGCACGCAGCCTCCATATGTGAGATCTCTCCAGGTGTCACGCTGCACCTATCATTTTTAGTGTTGTTTTTACATCTTTTTGACAAGTCAAGAACAAATGTGTCTATAAAACACAACTGCAATGAGTACATAATACTTAACTATGTAAAATGTGTATTTAGAAGGGGAGTTCACAACATGGTAAGATGATCCCGGCCAAAGTGAAATGTTGCCATAAAATGATATCACATTATTCAGAGCGAATTAGTTAACCCACTGCGGACAGGTGTCATGACATACATGGCGTAGGAGCTTTGGCCTGACGACAGGTGTCATGATGCACATGACCTTCGAGGATTTTGGATCACTGTGCTATTTTATTTTGCTATGAAAAAGGAATGAGTGATGATGGCTACTACAGTCATAATTACTATAATTACCATAATATCGTGCTAGCTTAACGTCCAAAACCTAGATGGCACCACTTTTTCCTAGCACCAGCAGGAGAGAGAGCCTTGAATGGCACCCATCCACGGTCTCTAGCAAGCACTATCTTTATAGAGCGATGACACACACTAAGTTGACGAACTCTTGCTCAAAAGTACCGCCGATGAAGGATGTGCAGGCAGAACGAGAAGAGGAAGGTGACTCAATCCATACCCAGTGTCTAAAATGTACTCTTGTGCTAATATGGATGCCTTTCACTATGGCACTTACAGTCACAAGCACAGGTTTCCTTCCTCTTCCCT
>BOPN01000525.1:295407-305407 GCA_017312705.2 Penaeus japonicus | reverse complement strand
TAATTTATATAAAGTTTGTATGTATTTCAAAACTGTTTTATACAGTTCTTCATCAAAAAGTGTAATGTTTCCCATAAATCACACAAGAAAGAGGATGAGATATCTTTTTGTACTTAAATATTTGGTGAATTGTCTTATATTGATTAGCAAAGTTTGTGAAAGATGCAGTGCCGGTGAGTGAATCTAATAAAGCCTTCGTAAATGTCAGGTTGCTGTCAAAATCCTGAAGCAGGATGTGATCCATGTTCCTGGTGCCCTTGACGACTTTATCCGTGAGGTTCAGGCAATGCATCAGCTGTCTCACCCTAACCTAATACAGTATGTTATAATTACTATTATTATCATATTTTTCCAATTATTCTTATAATACTTCTTTCAGTTAGTGTTGAGATAAAATTGATGTTGCTATAATTTGACAACTTTTCTCCTCCATTTTGGGAGGTTTATGTTAGAGATGTCATTCTCATATTTTGTTCAAATCTTTTTTCATTATTCTCATTACTTATTATTTGTTTGTGATTGAAAGGGGAAATTCACAAAAATATGGAGAATAACAAGGAAAAAATGTTATAATCCAATATTTGACCTTAGAAGTTATTAGAAAAGAAAAAAATCTAAACCAGTTTGCTGTATCACTTCTGCCATCCTTGTTACCTTTCTCTTCCCCACACCCCCCACAATCCAGTACTCTTTATTTTTCCACCTTGTTCCAGATTGTTTGGGATAGTCCTTTCCAATCCCCTAATGATGGTGACGGAGATTGCCCCGCTCGGCTCCCTATTGGACCACCTTCGCAAACAGGCAGCACATGTTTCCATCACTAGTGAGTGGGTTAAGGAAACACCTCCTTATGTATTTTTGACATTATGGGCAATGTTGATTTGAATATTGTCAAGTATATATTTATTGGTTTATAACTATGTATTTTTGTATGTCTTTTTTTTTGTGGGTGTATATATATTTATTATTTATTATATATATTATATATTATATAACCTGTATTATTTCTATATGTATGATATATATTGTTTATTTGATATATTTAGTATATGTATATGTATGCGTATGTATATGCGTACACATACACACGCACACGCACGTGCACGCGCACGCGCACGCGCACGCGCACGCGCACGCGCACGCACACGCACACGCACACGCACACGCACACGCACACGCACACGCACACGCACACGCACACGCACACGCACACGCACACACACACACACACACACACACACACACACACACACATACACACACACACACACACACTTGTACAAAAGCTTATATTGTATATATATTTGGTGATGATAGGAGATCAGATTGATGGGACAAGAGTTATTTGTTTCTGTTTTGGACATTATGTTGTTGAAGTTGTGATTTATATTTTCAGATCTTTGTGATTACTCAGTACAAATAGCCAATGGTATGAAGTATTTAGAGAGTAAAAGATTTATTCACCGTGATCTTGCAGCAAGAAATGTGCTGTTGGCATCTTCTGACAAGGTAAATAATTTCATATGTAAATGCATTGTGTTGCTGAATTAAATTGGCATAGATGGATATTATCTTTCTGAACCTTCCTGGTTTGTATATGTATTTGATTTCGGTCTTGTATATTTAATGTTATATTGACTATTGTACAACTTATTGAATGTTTCAAAAGATCACTCATTTTTATAAAAGCTTGCCAAATTTTTCCTGTTCCTAATAAGGATTGAGACTAGGTGTTAAATTGTTTGAATGTTCACTCTGCTCTGACATTTGATTTGATCTTTCTCAGTCCCTTGATGCTGCAGTTTCATTTTTTCCAGGCTTTTGATTTGATCTCTCTAGAAAATAAAGTTTGAGAAATAGCTATCTCTCATGTTATTTAGTTTAATTTAACATGATTCCTTCATAATAAAGCTAATAAGATTGCAGTAGATAATCTATTTGACCCATTAAACTTCATTTCATATCCATTTGGGAAGCAGGAATAAAAAAAAGACATTCTATTAAAGAAGAAACAAAGATAATGGACATACTTGTACTTTTTAATCACATTTTTCTCATGTTCCTTTCCATCACAGTTAAAAATAGGAGACTTTGGTCTAATGAGAGCATTACCCCAGCAAGAAGACTGTTATGTCATGACAGAGCAGAAGAAGGTTCCTTTCCCATGGTGTGCACCAGAAAGCCTAAAATCTAAACAGTTTTCTCATGCTTCAGGTAAGCATATATTCATATGTGAAATATATGATGTACATTGTACATCATATATTTCATTTGTTTTTTCTTTTCTAAAGGTTTCTGTATATTCATCATATGAAACCGTGGAACATGTCTTTATGTATATTATAACTAAATTGTGAAAAGATAATAGTATGGTTTGTGGAGCATGAGGATAAGCTGGATTTGCGAAGCAGATGCTTCACCGGGCTTCTGTGCACTGAGGCGAGCCCGCCTGTGTCAGCGTTTGCTGACTCGTGAGAGAATATGCCAACGCGTGTTGACTAGGTCTGAGCTTGGTCCCTACCCACTGTGCTGACCAGGCATGGCGGTGACCGCCAGGCGACAGTGGAAATTCACGGGCCTGGTCGGGGCTCGATCTGCCAAGTTTGTGGAGGGGGAATTAGAAGTAGGAAAGTAGGTGAGGGGGTGTTGACTGGATGAAAAATGCCGTGCTATACCAGAATCACTACTTTGCAATTCCTTCCATTCACAACAAAAAACAGGAAGGAATTGCAACTGTATGATTGGCTCAAAGAGAGCAAGGCCTACAAAGGAATGGTGGTATGGGATGGCACAGTGCGAGTGACAAGAAAACTTACCAGATATTATCATTTTTATTAGTGAACACCACATACGTATCATTCACAGTTAAAATGGTTCAGATTTTGACACATGGTATATAATCTTGATGAATAGGACTTAAGGTTTAACCCGTTCCCGACGGGGCCAATCCGGCTTAAATAGACCAAAATTCCGGGACTCTTGAACGCATAAGCCTAACGCGTCGGGATTCTCGGCCGCACTGGCCGCGAGCCAGCGCTGCGCGCTGGCTCCTCCCGCACCCCAGGCTGGACAAAGTAACACATCCCCGTCGTGTAGCCCAAAAACCACTAGACGTGTTATCTTGTCATCCGTCGTTAACGGGTTAAGGGTATTGTATTGCGAAGAATGTTTATTTCAGATAAGCGCATGAGCCTGTGTATCACAAGTGCGAAAAACAAACGCTTACCGAATAATTTTTATGTTGTAGATGTGTGGATGTATGCTGTCACACTCTGGGAAACTTTCACCTTTGGTGAGGACCCATGGGTGGGCTTGAATGGACAACAAATCCTGAGGAAGATTGACCAGGAGGGAGAGCGGCTCATATGCCCACCAGCATGTCCCTCTAATTTGTATGATCTGATGTTGCAGGTAATGTCTTATCAATTATTTTTACGTGAGGAGAGACAATTGAATGGAATGAATAGATAAGGGTAGGAAATATGGCCAAAAAAAAAAATTATTGTTAGATACCTATATGAAATTGAAAGGTTAGCTATTAATAACTAAAGGTTGAATATATATATATATCTACTGTATGTGGGTATTTATAAGTAACACCTAATTCATGCTTCCTTCTCAGTGCTGGTCCCATGACCCTGGTGAACGTCCAACCTTCTCCCAAATCTATGAACGCGTTGCAGGAATTATGCCAAATGTCATGAAGGCTCAGCAGCCATGGGATGAAGAGGGAAGACTGAAGGTGGAAGTTGGTGACCTCATTGCAGTGATAGATGGCATGTGAGTAAACATGTACTTATCTGAAGATTGATATATAACTAGTTTTATTTGTTTATTAATGTTTTGCTTATGAAAAGTACAGGTACCTGATATTGGAATAAATGATTTTTTATCTATATAATTTGTTATATGTTTGTTGTTTAGCCCTGAAAATTATTGGTGGAAAGGCCAGAATCAGAGAACTTTCCAAATTGGGGACTTTCCACGCTGTATAGGGGATCCTCAAAGAAGACTTGCCAATCAAGACATTAGCAAACCTCTTCGTAACTCCTTTATACACACAGGTATAGTAAAATAGATCTGATTTTACTCATAGAACTCTTTGTAATTCCTATATGCATACATGTAGATTAAAGTAAAAGTTTATCATGATCAGAAAGGAAACAAAGAATTAGAAGAATTGGTATGATAAAGTTTATGTTAAGGCGATACCTAACACCAGTTTTATTTTGCCAAAATTTGTTCGTCTCTACATTTGATAATTCTCAATAACTAATGAATTTCAGCTAGTGAGGAATTAATTATAATTATCATTATAAGTATGATCTACTCCACTGATAACAAAGATGACTAGTTAGCCTGTTAACACTGGGGAACAAGATATCACATCAAGTGGTGAAGGACCTGCTGCCGTGGATGAGATAATTTGTCATGGCTTTCTGTTTGGGCAGGACACAGGGTGATTGGGCACATAATGGTTGGCTGCAGCCAGAGCAGGCGAATAACCAGAGGCGTTAGGCTTATGTGCTTGAAATACCCTAGCGTTTAGACTAGTTGGAGTCAGAACAACCCTGTTGGCAATGGGTTGATAAACAGTATAAATGAAGACACAAATAGAAACACTGATGATTGAATCCTATGGCATGTATGCATGCCATTCGGTGTATAGGCTTGTTTTCTCATGTATACATGTCAGGTTAACCCGTTGATGACGGATTTCGTGATATCACATCATATGGTGATCACATCACTTGCTGCTGGAGGCACGATATCAAGTCATGGCTTTTTGTACAGCTGGCATGCCAGGTAAGCGTGTGCATAACGATTGGCTGCAGCCAGAGCTGGTGAATAACCCAAGCATTAGTTTTGCCTGCATTTAAATACCCGGCATTAACCCACACAGGACGGGTGGTACAGCATGTGTACCGCGCATTCAAAAGCCCAGTGGCCGGGCGGCACAGTATTGTGCCAGCCATTCAATTGATTTAGGCCTAATAATTCGAACGCCCCAGCATTTGGACATTCAAGGCTAGAATTCCCCCGTCGGGGATGGGTTAAGATTGGGGGGAGCCAAAAACGCCCCGGCATTATCGAGTTAAGAAAGAAAAGGGGAAATGAAAAGATAATCTTCATCCATAGACTTCTTTGTAACTTCTTCATACACTCAGGGATCCATAGACCAGCGACAAGAAAAGAATAACAGCTTTATTGATGATTGCATGTTATTGCTCCATTAACAAATATTGGTTTTGCAGGCCATGGTGGAGTTTCGGGTAAGACATGGGGGAGTCCAGCCTTTATTGATGACATGTATCTCAGAAATCCCATGGAGCCTCCAGATAAGCATGGGAAACCCATGTCTCCACGCAGAGTCAGTAAGTAAAGGATTGAGCAAGATCTTTGGTGTACAGTAAACAGAATAAGGGAGAATACAAAACAGTACTGGTAGTTGTTCAAAGCTAGAACATAAAATTCACATGCTATAGACCCAGCTTTCTTTGTAAACATGTGTTTTTTTATGTCAGTAGATGGGATTTAGAGTATGTGGAATATGTTCCTATGTCATGTGTAGTTTGTAGAGATATCTGTTATTTAGACATGTTTTATTACTTCACATATAGTTCTGATAACACTGGTAAGGTGAGAAGATGATACACTACACACAGTGGTAAATAATTTAGTTCTGTCTGAGAGATTCACCTCACTGATTACATATGTTGTTTTTCAAAAGTCACCAAACTTTTTAACTAGTTGGTTAGAGGGTATGGCTAGTATATCACTTTTATGTATGCACAACTTTTGCTTCCACATCCTTACCAAACATGACACTGCTTGGATAAATTTGCTTCTTACTCTTTTAACATAGTTTTTGATTTTGATAAAACTATTTTAGCAACCAGTGTAATAATGAAATTCTAGATAAAGAGAAGAGGAGAACAAGTAATGCTTTCCTTTTTTTTTTTTTTTTTACAGAAAATAGCTTGTTAGAAATGTAAAAATGATACTTAAAAAAAAGTCTGAGGGAAGATTTACAGAGTTTTTAATTTTAATAAATAGATTTCACTTGTATCTAAACAAGTGTTATAATTAGATATTGTTTATATTTCATTTATAACTTTTCATTTCTATATTTTATGTTATATCCTTACTTTTATTTTTTATTTGTATTTTCACAATAAAGGATACAATTTAATGTTTTCAATCACAGGTTTATGCTTATGTCCATAAATCTTTCTAAATCACATGCAGCAGGCCGCAGGTACAAGGATGAAAAACAGAGACAAAGGGTTGTTTTTGCAAAGGACACAGTGCAAAGACACTTGTTGATTATGGCAAATGATGGAAAACATTTGTTAGGTTTTATTCTGGTATTACATTTGATATGGTTGAAGTACCATGCAGCTGGTTTTGTTCTTCATTTTTTTTTTTTAATAATGCTATGCACCTGGTTCCTTGTTATGTTGTCTTACATAAATCTGATTTTATATCACAAGGTCCTTTTCCCCTTTTTTAGTTATGTAGAAAATTATTTTATGTGGACACCAGAGAGTTAATGAGTTAGTATTGTTTTCATTGGAACAGGGCAAGAAGCATAGGATTGATTAGATGTTGCTCCTCCTTTTGAACTGCTCAGGTGACCGGTGAATGGATCTCATTAGTCTTATTGTGGGTATTTTTGATATAATTGTGCTTTCACAGATGTGTCAGGGGAAAGCTTGAATGTGGTTGTTCCTCATAGTGAAAAAAGGGGATGTAATGCCATTCTCTCCTTTGTATGGCTAAGTGGAGTGGTAATATTGGGTGCCTGGTTTTGGGCTCTCATAAGCTTTAAAAGATCTTTGGATGCATCATCTAAACAGCCTGAGCAAATAATTTGATATCTGTCTCAGCAAATGAATGACACTTACCCAAAGAAAAGTGTCCAACAAGGTTCTTAGGAATTGAAACTCCTGAACATTCTGAAGAAAGCAAAAGCCTAAAATGAGCCTCTGATAAGTAGCCGGCTGTGTTATTACTTAGCCTTTGGATATTTTTCAGAGCACCAATCTTTTCGTCTTAAGCAAGGGCAGCGTCGACAGTTTAACTACAACCGTCTGGTCAATGAAAAGTGGCCTGATGATGTTACAAAGGCACAGACTCTGAAATTAGATAAAAGATCATCGCAAGGAAGGTTAGCAGACTTAGATGTGTCATTGATGATCTTGCTATATAGGAGGTGGACAGTGAATTCATAGTCTTAACTTCAGCACTCCTGATATTGAGGTTTGAAGATGAAGGAGAGAGAAAAAAAATACATGTTTATTCCCTCAACAGAGATGAGCTCTTGATAGATCTTTCGGAAAGTGGACGCCAAAGATCACATTCAGTTACGGATCTTAGAGTCAGCAGTTCGTCAGATTCTGGCCAGCATAGAGGCAGTGCGTCCTCCCTTATTGACTTGCCTATTCCACCTACTCCTGTGTATGGAAATGTCATCACAGGTGAGATTAGGGATCTTTATTTTGATTAATTTTGTTATTATTATTCCTACTTTCATCCTCACCTCAATCATCTTCGTCATTATTAGCAATACTATTGCCATTCCATCTCTTATGTCTTTTGATATGTTCATGTGACATTTCCACTTTGCATTAGAATCAATCACTATTATTGATTATACCAATGATGTCAGTGAAAATAGTTGTCATCATTATTGTCATTAATCAATTAAGATTAGTATTAATATTTTCATTATCAGTAGATTTAATATGTAGGCTTCCATTTTTTGTTATTGTACTAGTTTGATATTGCAATTATTCTTATAACCAATATTATAAAACCATTTTATGATTATTTATTGTGTTGTCTTTCTGTTGTTTGCTCTCCATTGACACTTTTTTCATCTATTCTTATACTAGTACTCTTTTATGCATTACTCTTTCACAAAGTTTAATTTGAAAACACTTTGGAATAAATTTAAAAGAAAAAATGATAGATAAGGACAACTTAAGTCATACAGATTACTCTTCTAAAGCCACAATAACACTTTTTCCTATGACTGGCATATTTGTATCATAAAATTAAAAAAGAACATAATACAATTCTTGCAAGCATAATGGAAAACCTTGTTGGCCAGGCAGTGTCTGAAATTTGCTACTCTTCTCTTTTATGTGGTTTTGTGCTTGTATATTAACTGTATTTTGTATATATTAGTATAATAGTATATTTGCCAATATTATTTTTTGTGTGCTTACATATTTGTGTGCATGTGCATGTACTTCTGTATATATATTTCTGAGGTTTAGTGTACATAAAGAATATTAGTGAACATAGATACTCAAATATTTTTTGTTTTGCTTTTGTATTTTGGTGAACTCAAGTTACCATGGATACCACATTGTATTATGGAATCACTGCATACATAATATTGAATTTATGGTTCTTTCCCTATTTTCCCATGAATGTAAGGTAGGTGGATCTTTTGATAATACTGTAGTTAGTTTAAAAAATTATTAATTTTGAAGCTACATTACAAATGATAGTATAATAACTTTAGTAGAGATGCAGAAATAATGTGAAGATGCTTCAAGATGTAAAGAAAATTTGATCAGATCGTTATCTTTATTGTGACCCCCCCCTCCCATCTCCCAAAATGTAACAAGCTTTAGTGGTGCAGGTTATTTAACCTCCCAGGTGAGGCACATGCCAGGAAACTATTGTTATGTTTTCAAGTGTCATGATATATATATTGATCTGTAGATTAAAGAACAAACAAACTCTTTTTATGGATTGAATTAGATGAAATCAGTTGTTTAATTTTCTGATGCACCACATCTGTGTTAGATCCAAAGATGACTTGATAAGTCTTGCTTGAAGTTCATTTCATAGATAAGAAACATTAAAGATTAAAGTTTAAAGCTGCCTTACAATTCAGGAGATATATGTCAACAACCAAAAGGGTGACATTGATATACAAAATAAACATAAGGTTAGTGACATTATGCCATTTATGTTGTAGGCATGTGGCCTAAGCAGGTTGAGGAAGATAACTAGACTTAGTATTAGTACTGTTGTTTGTAATTCTATGAGTGTACCTCACAAATATTGTAGTCCCAACTCTTACAGTCTTCCTTGCTCTCATGACCCATGAAGGTTATAGACCCACATTGGGTTACCTGGTACAGAGGGGTTAAACTGTTTACCATTTAGGGTTATGAATGTACCTTGTATGTTTCCAAGTATTTACTTCATGAGTAGCTTGTCTGGGATGTTGAAGTCTTCTAAACCCCTTTCCAGGTGCTCCAGTTGAGTTAGGCAGTGATCGCACATATGAAAATGTTAGTCACATGGCTGCTGCCATGGCTGGAAATGCTCAGCAACCCCTCAGAGTTCCCATCCGTCCCTCCCCAAGCCCTCCCGTCCATCAGCTACAAAAAAGACAACAACAGAAGCAGCAGCAGGAGAGCCAGCAGAACCAACTTTTTCAGAACAGAGCACAGACTTACGAGAATCAGCCCCAAGAATCACAGCAACATCAACAACAACTCCAACAACAACAGCAGCAACAACAACTGCAGCTACAACAGCAACAACAGCAACCTCACACTGGGGCACCACCTGTGCCTGCTATATATTCTAATTCTTTTGGTGCACAGGAAGAGCCCTATGATGACTTTGATGATGATTCTGATGAGTGGGATGATGATATTCAAAGTGTTGCTGATGACAGGTATTCTGCAGAAAACAATCTACATGACAGATATAGTGGTCAAGTCTTTAACCACAGCCATCCCACTACATCTGCCAGTCAAGTCAGTAGCACTTCAGTTGTGTGTGAGAACAGTGCTACTAATCAGTATTACCCCAATATGACTGAAGGACCAGATCCCTTTGACACTTCCCATATACGATGCTATGATGAACCGCCCTTAGAAATTCCTGATGCTCAGACTCCTCAACCAGATGCCAGTGGTAGAGGGGATTATAATGTTAGCAAGGCTCAGATTATGCAGAATGTTAA
>BOPN01000525.1:262907-272907 GCA_017312705.2 Penaeus japonicus | reverse complement strand
GTAATGGTGAGAAAAAATTGAAAAAGAAAAGGTAAAAGTTTTACAATACGTATTGATGATTGTGGTAATCATGTTCAGTTATTTTGTTGGTCAGTCTTTCAAAATTGTTAGAAGGAATTTGGGCAATCATTTTGTCTACTGAACTGCTATATTTCTCAAAACTTAGGCTCTAAGAAAATTGATTTGTTTGCATTTCATTATATCCTCAAAATCTTTCCATAGGTGCCTGCATTTACATACTGTTGACTATACATCAAACTCTTTGTAAGGTTAGGAAATCCATAGTAATGTAAAGGACTGGCATTGCAGTTATAGTTGTGAAAATGAGTAGGGTAAAAAACTACAATCACTATATCAATAGGAAACTAAATTATTGGATCTAAAAGAAATATCTTGTGTTTAAGTGTTACATATTGAATAACTTATCTCAAAATATGAACCTGTAATATTAAATCTGAGAACAAGTTACAGTCAGTGTAATTATATAATATATGGTTAATTTCAGAGAAAAAGGTTTCATTGATAGCTCTCATTTTCATTACCCTGATGCACTCTTGTTCAAACATATCATTAAGATATTAAACAATATTTCAGTAATTAGTGCAGAATAATAGCATTCCATATACTCTGAATCTTTCCTTTTCTTTTTTATGGTTTTTGTATTGTGAATACTGGTATGAATTTACCTAGTGCTAACTCACTCACTCCTCTTATATCATTTTATGATTGTGTACTTTTTTTGGCCATCCAAATTCTCAGGATCCTTGAATGTCCAAATAGAGTAATAGGTTTTCAAGTTCTTGATCTTTATTTCAGATAATTTTTAATTGATAACTGGATTCAAAACTGGTTATCAAAAATAATATTTTAAGTAATTTTATACTGTGCCAGTGTGCTGCAATATTTTCTCCAAAGTTTTAGTCTAGTAGAGTTTTCTTTTCCTGATGTCACCTTTTGGTGAAAACAAGAATTTCCATGACTCTGGTTCCAATCCCTTGAAACTGTTGCATTGGAAGAAGAGTACAGAAATATTGACTCCTCATTACCTATAGCTATTACCCTTCTATTTATATAGCAGTTCTGCTCAATAATTGGACTTATTACCCTTATATCCATGGTTTGATTAATGAGGCATCTAACCTTTATAAAAAAAATGTATCTTCTGCACAAATATTTAAGTAAGCAGATTATAACTACTTGATTTATTTGATAACGTTAATGATATGTGAATACTTGCCTTGCTCACCTCAGCCTCAGGGAAATGAACAAGAGTGAAATATTCTACTTTGTTTAGGGGATGCAAATGAGTTATCTTATCCTTTTTATCTAATTAATCATCAAGTACCCAACTCATCATAAGGATTTAATTTGAATGTACTAAAGGATAATCACTTCAACCCTAAAATAGAGAAGGTTACCATCTAATGCAATAGTAATGTGAATTCCTGTGATTTCCAGGTTTAGCTTGCCTTGTGAATTCTCTTTCCATCTGCCTATCTGATGAGTGATGATGTGGCTGAAATTTACTCATGTTGGTTCTTGTATAAATATACAGGATACCATTTTTTCTACACCAGAGCTAAATTAGGAATGTGATATGTAACATTTTGAAAACTATAAAATAATTTTGCTCATGAATGGAACATAGCTGGGGCAATTTAGAGTGTTTTGTAGCTCTTGATTTCACACTGATAAGTAACAAATATGGTAGCTCATTCAAGTGCATGTTTTTGTTCACTTATTTTTCTATCACACAAATATTATAGCATTTCGTCATCTTATTATCACTAAGGTAGCAGAAAGGATCTTCCCCAGTGAATAATTACTCTTCTTAATCAAATGGAAAAGAAAGGCTCAGTGGAAGAAGTTGATTTCACTTCTTTCTTTTCTTCATGTGTAGATTACCCATATAACATAAGACCCAATATTGCTAGACATTCAAATTGAATTGCAGTCCTGGTCAAGATGTGCATCATAACTTGATCTACAATTTTGTTGTGAGTCGATGTTGATCCATTATATTCTTAATATATTTCCATTGATTTTCTTTTATGACATTAAGATACCATATATGTGAAGATTTATGGAGAAATAACAAGTTTATCTGATGTTACTTACTGAAGTTTCAGCTTTTGAAAAGAGTGAACATTCTTAGGTGTATTGAATATTATCACTATTTACTCTCAGTATAGAACATGTCTTCCATTAAACCCATAATTGTTTATTACTTTCCTGGTAACTTATATAGAGATTATTATTAAATTTATGTGAAAAACAACAAAAAACAAAATTTAGTGAAAACAAGTCTTAAGTGGGTATCACACTATACTAAAAAAAATAATCATATTTTAAAGAATTCATGATAATGTTTATGAACTCTCATCATCTTAGTATTAGGTTTAGAGTCAAATGCCTAGTAGTACTATACTCAATTAATTTCAAATTTACACATCACCAAAGAATTCTTTGTATGAAAGGCAATATGTTTAAGGCAACATTTAGTGCAAAAAGAAAATTCCCTTTTGTCAGATTTATCTTGTGCTCTTTTTCTCTTAACGAAAAAACAAAAAACAAACAAACAAAAAAAAAAACAGACCCATATATGCACCAACACAAATACCCTGTATAAAAAAGAAACATACCTTAGTCCTAATTGGTGGAGTCCAAGGCTTAAAACAAGATTAACATTGTATTTTACTTATCATGCCAATGTAATAGAAAACAAAGAAGTGAGAATTTTACTCTAAAATGAGGCAGGAAAAAGTTTGGCATAGTATAATACCTACTTACAGATAGATATATGCACTGAAGCTCATGCACTTATTCACAAAGATATAATTATACATGCATGTAAGCTTGCACACTAAAAATATGTTTAGGGAAGTTGTTAGTGTCAGTGTTCGCTAGACTTCTTCTGGCATATAGTACTTAATAATGCAGACCCTCACTAACATGAAGACTAATCTAACAGCCCAAGACAATTCATGAAAAAAGAACCCTCAAGCTCAATGTGTTTGTTGTATGGTTTATACCAGTGATTAAATAGTGTTGAAGAATTATGCATGATATTAGGTGTTCCATGGTATATTTATTGTTAAGCTGTTAATTGTGATTATTATTTTTATGTTACTATTCTATATTTTAAATTTAATATTTTTGTGAGGGAGGGAAGTAGTTTAAAAGTTCTGAACCAAAGCTGTCAATGTGTGCTAAATTATAAAGACCTTTAATGAAGTCTTCCATGAAACTGCAAACTTTTAGAATATGTTTGTTATTTTCTAAACATAAATACTCAGTTCTAATTATGGTCAATCAAATTTCCAAATTTGACCGAGTCTCATGACCTCAAGAATATTCACAAGTTATGGTTCATGGATTACTCTCATGACTTCTAGGATGCTCCTCATTTATTTCATGACATAGCTAAAATTTTGTGATAGTGGAATTTGTTTGAAATTATTTCAGATCTGAGATGATGCGCATCTAAATACTGTACAACTTCAAAGGGTATTTGATACTCTTCTGAAGTTCCTTGACTGTTTTATAGCAGTTGAAATTAGTGGAATAAATATTATACTTGTTCATGGCTGTTGTATAACCTTTGAAGGGAGTGCATAGAATATGGTAACAAAAGAATATATGAGTGGATCTCTGCAATATTCACTGACTAAGAGGAAAAACTTCATTGTCCAGTTACCAAATAAAAATATTTTGACAATATGAAATTATGATTACATATATTTGTATCATATAAAAGTCTACTCTAATTCCTCTTTTCAAATGTATTGACTTAAAGCATAGTTTTATTAATCAACCCATTAACGACAGGGCTGTTTTGGCTCCAAATGGTTGAAACGCTGGGATGTTTCAAATGCACAAGCCTAACGCCTCGAGGTTTTCGCCCGCACTAGCTGCGGCCAAGCGCTATATGCCTGATCACCCAGTGTGCCGGCCAGGAGGATAGCCATGATGAAATATCTCATCTCTGGCGGGTGATGCTGCCACCACTTGACGTGATATCTTGTCACCTGTTGTTAATTAACCCATTCACGACGGGGGCATTCCAGCCTTGCATGTCACAATGCCGGGGCTCTCGAACGCATAGGCCTAAATCAGTTAAATAAACGACGCCGTATGGCATCCCCAGCGAACGGGCCTTGAATGCGCGGTACCCATGGTGTACCACCCGTCCAGAGAGGGTTAATGGGTTAATATTGGTGTAAACTGAAACAAGTATAACCATGCTTATTTTTTGGGGGATATCTTAACCCACACAGGACGGGTGGTACAGCATGTGTACCGCGCATTCAAAAGCCCAGTTGCCGGGCGGCACAGTATTGTGCCAGCCATTCAATTGATTTAGGCCTAATAATTCGAACGCCCCGGCATTTGGACATTCAAGGCTAGAATTCCCCCGTCGGGGATGGGTTAATATAAATCTCCCTAATATAAATAAAGAACAAGATTGCAATCTATTTTCAGTTAAACTCCTCAGAATTGAAGTTTATGAAAATACTTGACTTTTACTTACCCTTATAATGGCCAATCAAAGCAGATCATTATCTTTCCCAGGGAGAAATGGGCAAGTTAGCCAGAGAAAAATCTTCAGAAATTACTACCTCAGAAGCCTTTTTTAACAGTTCTGACTTTCTGATCTCTACTAAACAACTTCTAGAAAGGATTAAGATACGATCCATAGTGTGAAATCCTGGCCTCATTATTTAAAGATGTGACGTCAGCATTCTCATAACCCTTCCACTACAGGCATCATTTCCACACTGCATTTTTTTGCTCAGGCTACTTATTCCTGCAGTTGTGTAACTAATGCATCATACCAAATGCTACTTGGAATCACTTTGATAATATATGATTTATAGACTCATATACCATACCATCAGTTTAGAAAATAATAGAAAACATATGTCAAGATGCTGAACCCATGACAAACATCTTCAGATATGGCCTGTCTCGGAAGGGTTAAACGTAAGGGACTTTATAATCATTCATTAAATAAAACATCTATGTACTAATGTGAGACAGACATCCTGAGATCAATAAGAAAATTATTATTACTCTTAATCCATTCCCGACAGGGCTATTTCGGCTCTAAAAGGTCGGAATGCCAGGGTATTCGAACGCATATGCCTAACGCCTCGGGACTCTTGGGCACATTAGCTGCAAGCGAACGCTGTACGCCCTATCACCTGGTGCGCCGGACTTGTCTGAATATCTCGTCGCTGGCGTCTGACCCAAAAAATGCTGAATGTGATAACAAGTCAGTTAATGGGTTAAGAGATTCTTAGAAATAAATGAAAGAACACATCAACATAAGTATAGGAAATACATTTCACTATTATTTTATAGTTAAATATCCACTACATGAATATGAAGTTGATTTCTTTTATTGAACATTCTTTTACAGAGAAACCCTGACCTATCAGAACCATTGAACTGGACTGCACCCAGAATTTATGGAATCCTATATCATCTTGGAATGGTAGACAAGTGCTGATGCTGTCCTGCCATTTATTTTGCTTTTCAGTTCTGTTATAGCAGAAAAGAAAATATATTTCATTTACACTACACATTGTGTTTTTTTAAAGGTTTTGCTACAATAAGACACATGAAATATTCAAAACAAGTCAAAAATTAAAATTTGGGGCAATCTCAACATTGCTATAAGAGGCTAGAAGAAACGTCAAAGCCAGATTGAAATTTAAAGTCCTATTTATTTACCGTATTTCACAGGAACAAAAATAACTGGGAAATCAGTGTAAAGTAAAAAATGTGTTCCTTCAAAATATCACATTTGGCTCCAGATGCAAGAAGGATGGGTTATGGAACATCACTATAATGGGAGATGGAATATTGTAATATGAAATTTGAAAGAATGTGAACAATTTTTTTTTTTTTTTAAAGGTATTAACCCATCCACGACGGGGGCATTCTAGCCTTGAATGTCACAATGCCGGGGCGAATTATTAGGCCTAAATCAATTGAATGGCTGGCACAATACTGTGCCGCCCGGCCACTGGGCTTTTGAATGCGCGGTACAGTACTGTACCACCCGTCCAGAGAGGGTTAATATGTTCTCTTCAATCAGCTTCCATTGTAAATGAAACTGAAGCAGGGAATGCATTTTCATTTATAGAAATTATCACTTTCTTTTTAGCAAGTAAAAATGTTATGCAAGATTAGTATTATCCTCTTTACCTTTGTTTATCCATTTTCAGGGAGGAAGATTGAGTGATAGCACTAAATACAACTTGTTTCTTTTTCTCTTTTTAGAGAGAGGGCAATTCTATATCTAACATGGCATATATAAACGGCAACATATGCAGCTATAACATTATAGACTCTAGCTGTAGATTGAACATTTTTCTACTTCCATCATATGCAAGCCTTCATATTCAGATGAATCTTACATACATTACCCCTAAAAGGTATGTCCAGACAAGCTTGCTTGCCTGGCAGGCAGTGTGGTCAGCAGGCAAATTCTGTCAAGCATACCTTTTACTGTTCCCATGGCAAGCTTGATGGATGGCCAAAAACACCTGGCAGTAACCAGTACCACCAGTATGTGGATGAGTGCAATACAGCCATTACTCTACAACTGGCATGGGTCATTGCTGAATTGCCCATCAAAGTTGTCTAATGATAGGCTTTCCCACTTCTGCTACTTGCCAGGCATGCCTGATCATGTGGATATACCTTGACAAAGAGGATGTACTTGCTTTTATTTTCAAAGTAAGAAATCCCTTTATTCTATTATTACATTTGAGCTGTAAATCCTTTGCCTGATTAATTTTCTCATGTACCTTATTTCAAGTCTATGTATCCAAATGCTAAGTACCATGCAATTTCTGAATGATTTTACTGCTATCACTTTCTTCAGTACAGTTTATGAGTCACAAACACTGCCATGACATAGCCCAAGTTTTGGAATAACTGGATTAGCTACATTAATATTACATTCAACATAGTTACATTCTGTTCTTTCAGCCAAATGACAGCTTTTAAGAAAATCAAATAAATTGATGAAGGAACTACTATGACCTGCTTGACTGACAATAATTTCAGAGGACGTACACCGATCATCTACTGTGGATGTTCTTGAGCTACCTTTGTTTTTACGAAGCACAGATGTATCTACTTGTCTAACATTATTTGTTTGTTTTGCAACTGTGCAGTGCTCCTCCCTCTGGTTCTTGTGGCTTTCCCTTGAGTTCTTATCAAACTTCAAATAGCTCTCATCTTTTTGAATCTCTTCCTGTGACTCATATGTATCACTATCAGAGAACAGCCCAGTGTTTGTATTAGTTTTGAAAAATAAGTGCTCAATCATACCTTGTGTACTATCTCTGTTGAGGTCTGGACCAGGATAACCTTTTAGCTTTGATAAATTCTTTGCAAACTTTTTTGCCTTGTGGAAAAATGATCCATGATTCCCTTCAAGAGGAGCTTTATTTTTTTTAACATCGTACAAATATTCTGGTGAACTTGAATCTTTTAAAGGTTGTAAATGATGATTATCTGAATTATCTCTTTCTTCTTCATTCGTACCCAGTAAACTGCAATTTGTCTTATCATCTAACAGATTTAATTTTCTGCAAATTTCAATGTTTTGTGAAATGTCTGAGTATGATATTATACTAGTATTGCATGTCTCTATTTCTCCTTTTCTTTCATCAACCATTGTGTTCACTGGCATATTTTGCTGTCTAACATCAGTTGTACTGAAATCATGCTGCTTTCTTTCTGACTGACTATAGAGTAATGTGCTCTGTATTCCTGCTTCTTCCTTTTTACCACATACATTAACATTTTCATCCTCTGATAAAATGTCATGAACTGCTACTGTTGCTCTATCTTGGTTCTGGGCAATTCCCCTTTTTCCACATACTTCAGATTCACCTGGTGCCCCAAATGGGTCTTCTAAGGATTCTTCTAGGATTGGATCTGTTGGAGTTTTTGAGGATGACATTCCACTGCTTCCTCCAGGAGTTCCTGTACAGGTCAGAGACCTCCAGGGTGTGGGAATAGTTTTATCAAGGTATGGTGTCTTGTCTTTCCTGTTTCGGGCAAAGCTCAAACCATTCTCTACCTCGTACACTCTGCGAGTGAAATTGCTGAGTTTAGGCTTCCCAGTGTTGGAAGTTGGTGTTTTCTTTGAGCCTTCACCAAATATAAGAGTGGAATCTTTATAAATATAGTGTAGATCTCTCTTCTTAGTGTTTTTTGTACAAGTAAAAGAATCTTCATTATCTATACTCCTTTTCTTTAATGGAAGCTTTTTTTCACCATCACAAGTTATGTATGTGATTAGCCTAGGATGTATGGATTCTTGATGCTGCTTTTGCTTATCAATCTTGGTTTGACACTGCTTTATTTGTTTCCCAAGGTCAATAGATGACTCTCCTCCATTTGAGGACTTAACTGCCAATATCTTTGTAGATTTCCCTATGAGTATTCTCAGACGGTTCTCTTCTTCTTTTGCATCTGTGTCTAATGTTTTGTGGTTTTCTTGTTGCTCTTGAGCCAAAACAGACTTGCTATCATTCTTGCTCTTATGAGATTGATTGCTTTCATTGTTTTGTGTCTTGAAATGTGAGGCTGTATCTGCCTCTTTATCATTATGTCCATCTTGATTGAATACTTTATCCGGACATTTAGTATCAATATTTTCTTGTAATTTTAAAGGTACCCATATTTGTCCCTTGTGACAACCAGGACTGAGAGTCAATATGCGACGTAAACGTGGTGCACCTTTTAGCAAACTTGGTTCGGAGATTGCTTCCCTTCTTTTTATCTCACTTTTTGGGTTCCTCTTGTCACTGCTAGCCACTTTACCTTCTTTCTTCTCATTTGTACCTCTTGAACCAGCAATATACTTTCCTTTTCTGTGAGTGTTTTTCCAATCATTGCTATCACTAACTATCTTTTCCCTTTCTACATCTTTGTTACATGCTTCGATACTCAAACTCTTATGCTTTTTGGAACGAATGTTCCCATGCCTATCGATCTTCCTGCGTCCTTTTTCTACACACACAGTGTTCATGTTATTCCTTGCATCTCCCTTTTTAACATTACAATTCTCATATTTCTTAGAATCTAATTTCTGGTTGAAAGACCCCCCAACCTGAACTGAAGTTCTACTTTTTTCACTTAGTCTCTTAGTTTCAACAAACTTTACTCTTGGTATACATTTCTGATAGTTCCTGTCATTCCTAAATATTTGATTCTCACAGTTTTCTCTCTCCCTCAGGATTCTACCATCAATATTTCCTTGAATGCTGTTATCTGGCTGACCTATTCCCTTCCCTCCCCTCTCCTCTTTATGCCTCTTATCTTCATCTATATTTTCCTTACCCGTATTCAAATCAAGATCAGTCAGAGCTCTTCTAGACTTATTCAGCCTTTTAGGCTCGATCCTTCTCATACTCTGCTCCTTCAGCTTATTCTCAATGCCTTGAACCTCAAGCTGGAAACAAAAATATCCATCAGTCAATGTAAAACTCAGGTCATTGTAAAGGAAGAAAATTATATATATGTAATGACAAGTATTAATTGAGAGTGATGATTGCTTTTGAGACAAATGAGGGTGTGGATTGCGGTTTCTTAAAGAAGTGGATAGATAGATGGAGTGCTAGACGGATACAATGAGAGAAAGGGAGGAGGAGAGAGAGAGAGGGAGAGGGAGAGAGAGAGAGAGAGAGAGAGAGAGAGAGAGAGAGAGAGAAAATGAGAAAAGGAGAGAGAGAGATTAATTTGATTTTGAAAAGTATTTATACACATGAAGAAAGAGAGAAACAAGTAACAACAAAATAAAACCAAACAAACAAACAAACAACCAAAGAAACTCCTCAAGAGCCCTCAAAGCCTCCACTTCCCTTACCCCCCTTACCCCCCATCCCCCACCCCCACATCCCCACCCAGTCATTTCTCGTTCACACACACGCACGCACGCACGCACGCACGGGAGTCCTTCCTTATCCATCAC
>BOPN01000525.1:241022-246022 GCA_017312705.2 Penaeus japonicus | reverse complement strand
TAGTCATTCTTGTTGCCCTTGCGGCCGTAGCTTACGCCGAGGAGCTACAGGTGGAGCATCTTCAGAAGGCCGAGACATGCGACAGAAGGACGAAGAAGGGAGACATGCTGACGATGCACTACACGGGAACACTGGCATCGGATGGCAAGAAGTTTGATTCCAGGTAGGCCCTCCAGACTTGTGTCGGAAATCGCTCGTCGCGGACTTTAACCCGCGATGTGCCTCACGGAACAGCTGTCCCTGGCTTGGATGCAGAGGACGCTGCCCTTATGGCAGTGATGCTTGTGTGCTGTAGGCCTTTCGTACTAGATACTTGAATGTTATAAAAGAACAGCTATTAATTATTAATTGAAAGGAATTACTGATCAGAACGGAAGTCTACGCCTGTGCGGCTGGGAAATATTTTATTCATTGGTTGTGCTTTAAACAGATTATATTGACTTCCTCTACACAATAATGGAGAGCGTAGCTTCTTATGTTTAAGCTTAAATCGGCGATGTAGAATGCCTGTCGCAAACACCCAGGGGAATAAACCGCGGTTAAGTTACAGTATTTAGGTGTATATTTTACAATTATAGATATAAGATACCAATTTATTTTTGGTCACTCTTAAATGCGTTAGAAATGAATTCTCCATACAATATAAGCAATGAATGATACATGTAAGCAATGAATGATATATGTAAGCAATGAATGACAGCAGAATAAAAATCGTCGCCCGTATCAGCTGTACATTTGGCCAATTCATTCGTGTTGAGAAACGGCACAATATAGCCTGGTGGTGTTAGTTGGATCCTGAAACAGTGGTAGCTCAGTCCAGGGCACCATTTCCAATTTACTTAAGAGCAAAAGGAATCAATAGGCTCCGTTCAGGTGTGTAGGTTGTTCTTACTTGAATTCTGAGATCCGGGGATCTATTTCCTAGAGCATTCGGTCTGAAGCTCTTGCCGCCGACCCCCGAGGCCAGGCAACTCAGCTAATATAAGGTCCAGTTAGACAGGTTCCAATGTATGCAGACATGCAATCACGACAATATAGCAATCAATCGGAGGACAGGACAGTGTGCCCATATATATATTTTTTTTTTATTAATATTATATTCAGCTTTTAACTTATTCATGCAAAATATAATAACTAGTAGAGGACCTTCATATCATTGAGGAATAGCTTCTCTTCTTGGAGCCTGAGGTCCAGCTACAACACTCAGGAGGTCTGGATTGGAACCGCGGGTTTTTAGGAAAACCGTTTAGTGTCGGGTTTCTTGTGTCGTATTCTAAGATATCTACAGGAGTTTCTCTTGTATTCGTGCATTCTGAATTAATATACCATGAGAAACTGTAACAGACTACATAATATTTGGTAAATTGAGAATATATATATATATATATATATATATATATTCATATTTATATATATGTATATTTATAAGTGTATATATTTATATATATATGTATATTTATATATATATATATATACATTTTACATATATATATTTTGTATATATATTCTGTATATATATACATATATATACATATACATATACATATACATATACATATACATACATGCATGCATACATATATACATATATATACATAGGTATACACACACACATATACATATATATATATATATATATATATATATATATATATATATATAAATATATATATATATATATTTATGTATGTATATGTATAGACATACATATATATATATATATATATATATATATATATATATATATATATATATATACATATACATATATATGCATATATATGTATATATATATATATATATATATATATATATATATATATATATATATATATATATATATATATATATATATATATATATACATATATATATATCTGTATATATATATATATATATATATATATATATATATATATATATATATATATGTATGTATGTATGTATGTATGTATGTGTGTGTGTGTGTTGTGTGTGTGTGTGTGTGTGTGTGTGTGTGTGTGTGTGTGTGTGTGTGTGTGTGTGTGTGTGTGTGTGTGTGTGTAAGTTATGCATACACCGACGCTCAGATTACACATGTGTAGGGGAGGGGTGTTGCATGTGTGGACTGTGGAGGGGTATATGTGTAATGCTACATGCGAGGGATAGGATGTCTGACCCGCCCCTGTTGTGTCAGGATATATCTTGTTTACATGAGTGGTCTTTAGGCGTGTTAAACCATTTCGGTTTTCTTTTTCTTTGAGCACGAGACTGAAACGAACTAAGCATTACACACTTTTTAACAAAACTGAAATAATGCTCAGATCCAGTACTATATAATGGATGGTCGTGAGAGTTTAGAGATATAACACATCTGGATGATTGGCCTCGTGGTAGTGGCTCACCTGCCTGAGAGAGGGCCACCTATAGGCTTAGATTTGATTGCTTGTAATGTGAAAGCTATTGTTAGTTATTAACAGTAATTTTCTTCACATACAAAGGCTACTTTTTAAAGTATCACTTCAATGTATTTCTGGTATACTTGTTATTAAGCTGTTTAAGGTAGTTGACAATGAAAATCTGGTCTTTAGAATAGAAAGCTGGCTTACAGCACAATTCTCCGTCCAATTATTTATTTCATTTTGCCCTCTACACCTTGGTCTTTTCCGTGACTAGCTTGCCAGTCTGACACTCAGACCACACACGTAGCTGTATAGACCCACATACCGAAAAGCATGTGATACCCTTCATTCATAAGTAACCTTTCAAATTATGTATGTTCTGTGGGAGCCCTCTGTATTATCCTCTAACACTCGGATATTGCATTCTAATATCCCAGGGATATAGTATCATAACCGGGATATTATATTTCGTTTTATATTCATATCGTTTATTATCATTCGTGAATGATTTATCCTGGCTGGTAAATTTCGCATGCCGCTTCGTAGCATGTCTAAATACACATTGTATTATCATTTATCATGACTATAGTACATTTTACAAATACAACATAACTTTTCAGTACAGACTACCATGAACCAAGGTTCTGTGTATCTCATAATTTCTAATACTCAAATATAATGCATATTCTTTTTAGTTGGCACTACTAGGCTTTCTTCTAACATTACTAGGTCAGCATTTGTTCATGACCTTAAAGCTTCAAGTCTCTGCACTCAAGGAACTACGGTTCTCTATATTTCCTTTTCCACTCAGCCCCCGTGGATATATGATGGCTAGCGATATAATTTATTTATTAATTCAATACAACTTCCTTTTCTAGTTTTTTTTTTCCTTTTGAGTGTCCGGTTTCTGAACGTCACTCGCCCCCTGTTCTGCTTGAAGACTGCTTATCCCCCTACATTAGATGGTCTTTACCTTATAGTTATCCCCTTGTTTTCGCTTTTGCATGGTCGTCACGGCCTTAAAATACCTTCACCTGACAGCCGGTTGGACACTTGCCTATGCGCATGGCCTACACAGCACAGTCACACGAGGCTGGCATTGGTTCTGGCCCGGACGCAGCTTTATCATATTTTACTTCTGAACTTCCGAAGGGTAGATATGTTTAAACGTGGGCTCAAGACAGTGCCAAAATGGCGCTCTACTTCGCGGCATGTTCATGAAGATTTCTTATTTGAATATTTTTATATGTTGGAGGTCTGTCAGATTGAATTGTTCTCGAGTGGGAAATGTAAGTTAACATGTATTAAATTCAACTTTTACTGGGTCTAGACTGAAAGTGCTGAAGTGCAGACGGAGAAGTACGGAGAACAGCTGAAACAGGACAAAGTTGGTGATTGATGGGCAGTCAGTTCTTGTGTTTTATAAAATCATAGACTACAGGCTAACGTTTTTTATTGATAAAAACTGTTGAAAATCGACTAAGCGGACTGATGATATTTGGTTTACTGGGCTAATGTGTAGAAATTTTGAAAGTGGTTCATTTAAACGCCGTGCAGAGAGAAAGTAACACGTTTTTAGGTTGATAAAAATATGAAACATTAGTAAAGAGAGGCAGAGGCAGACAGATTGGCATAGTTTGACTCAGATACATCCAAACAGAGATACAGAAAGAAAATAAAACAACGAAGACACGTTTTGAGTGAAATTGGTGCGCTGATGCTGCAGTAACCCTTGAGAGAGAGAGAGAGAGAGAGAGAGAGAGAGAGAGAGAGAGAGAGAGAGAGAGAGAGAGAGAGAGAGAGAGAGAGAGAGAGAGAGAGAGAGAGAGAGAGAGAGAGAGAGAGAGAGAGAGAGAGAGAGAGAGAGAGAGAGAGAGAGAGAGAGAGAGAGAGAGAGAGAGAGAGAGAGAGAGAGAGAGAGAGAGAGAGAGAGAGAGAGAGAGAGAGAGAGAGAGAGAGAGAGAGAATGACCAGAAGAGATCGGACGCCAAAACGGAAGTGTCCCGGCGAGGAAAGCAATTGTTGACAGGGAGCGCTGCCGCCACGGCGGGAGGTCGATGAGCTGCAGTCGAAGCCACAACACCTGGCAGTGCGTGGGCGCGGGAGCGTGGTAGTAAGGAGGCCTTCCGCCCCTCTTAACTGCGGCTGAAGAGAGCGAGCTGTTGGCCGGTTGGTTTCGTGACTCAGTGGAGCCGCTGGGTTGCCTTACTCAGGGTGAATCAGCAGGTTGACCATGATGCAGTAGCGGAAATTCTCCGGTCAGTCGAGATGTTTCTTGCATTTAAAATGTTGTTACTGCATACATTGAAACGAAAGGAAATAAGGTAAAAATGCGTGAGTTTACTCATGGCAAGACGATAAACTACATGTTAATCGCCTTAAGGAATCTGGTGAGGTCAAGCAGAGGTGGGTTGAGTCAGGTCTCGTATCCTGCCAAACGGGATCGGTTTGAAATGACGTGTAGTTTTCGTTCCAAGGAATTCCTTCGTTATTGTTTAACATATTATTATGATCATTATTGTAAGTGTTATTGTTATTATTATTATTATTATTATTATTATTATTATTATTATTATTATTATTATTATTATTATTACTATTATGAATATTATCACTATT
>BOPN01000525.1:233522-236022 GCA_017312705.2 Penaeus japonicus | reverse complement strand
GTTACTTTCGTATAAGTTTATTTTGTCACGTCGTGCCTTCTGTGGCATTCCTTTAATTTACAAATGTAGCACATATTTGCGTTGCTCTGCACTCAGCGTTTCATTCAATTTGTCATCCATAAATCTGCGCTGAGGAATGTATCCATCAACAGTTTATTGCTACAGCTGTTCGCCATAGTGCAGGGAACACACACGTTAGAGAAGAGACTCAAGTTTAACTCCAAATTCTACGAACTTGATGACATTCGTTGATAAACGTTTGATACTTCCTTCTGCATTTCTCCTTTGCTTTGAATTTATAAGTTTCTGTATTCAAATAATAATTATTTGCTGTAAATTACTTTAAGAACTGTCTATTTAGCGTTACATCGTGAGGGGTCACGACGTAACGGGATCTTGGGCGACCGGAAGTTTACAGGGGATGTTGAACCGGCTCCTTGGGGAGGAATTGGGGGGGGGGGACATTCTCTTATTGCCACATGCGTGTCTTATTATTCGCTTAAGCAACCACTGTCAGACATATGCCTGAGCTTCATTTCTCGAGTAGGTATCACAAACAAACAGCCACGCTCACGCACAAGCTTACTTTTGCACACCTATGCATTAGCGTGCACACACACACACACACACACACACACACACACACACACACACACACACACACACACACACACACACACACACACACACACACACACACACTCACACTCGCGCGCGCATTCCACAATCTGCCCTCCACAGCGGAGCAAGACACACACACACACGTACGAACACACGCGGCGCAAGAGAGGCATGATTCAGCAATCGTTCGAGTGGTACGCTGTCACGCTTTAAGGTGAGGCTCAGCCAAGAAGATGAAATATCCCTCCAGTTTTTAAAAGGAATTCAACGCAAGATGATAAATTAATATAAATAAAAATAACAGAAAATAAATTCTCGGTACACGCTTCGACCCTGAATGAGTACAGGCTGATAGGACCCAGAGTTGTGTATGAGCAGGCCACGTTACAAAGCATATCAACAAACATTGGTCCTGCACATGTCCTGCAAACGCACAGTGAAGGCAATCAGATCTTTGGTCCCCCCAAAGATGACATATTCGCTTTTAAGTGTTTTGAGGGAGGGGGAAATGAGGGAATGAGGGAATGAGGGAGGGAAGGAATTAAGGATGGTGACACTGAGAAAACTACAGTAACAGTATGGCGATGATTATTGGAATTTAAATGTTTTTGAATATTATCGTAAATATACCATTAGGATAAAACTGAAGTTTGAAGTTTGAAGTTTGAAGTTTTTTTTTCTCTCAACACACAAACATACACACACACACACACACACACACACACACACACACACACACACACACACACACACACACAAACAAACACACACCACACACACACACACACACACATACATATATATATATATGTATGGCTAAGGGAGAGGGAAGGGATAAGAGAGAGGGAAGGGATATGAAAGAGGGAAGGGGTACGGGGAATGGAAGCGATAAGGGAGAGGAGGGAAGTGGATAAGGAAGGGAGAGAGGGAGGGTGAATGGATAAGGGAGAGGAAGGGAAAGGGATAAGGAAGGGAGGGAGAGAAGGGGGAGGGACAAGGGAGAGGGTGGTAGGGAGGGAAGTGGAAAAGGAAGATAGGTAGGGAGGGAGGGAAGGGGGAGGGATAAAGGAATATGGGAAGATTGTAAGGGATATGGGAGGGAAAACGGGGAAGGGAGAGGAATGGAGGGAGGGAGGGAAAGGATAAAGGAAGGATGGAGGGAAGGGGGAGTAAATAAGGAAGGGAGGGAGGTGGATAAGAAAGGAAGGGAGAGAGAGAGAGCGAGGGGAATAACGAAGGGAAGGAGAGAGGGAAGCAGATAAGGGAGAGAGGGAAATGGATAAGCGAAGATAAAATTCATCACATCAATTCAATGCTGTGAGGCAGGCAGTCCTTCTCGACGTGAAACATCCCATTTCCCTGACCCCTTCCACCTTCCTTGCTCCTGCCTACAGCTGTATTCGGTAGCCCGGATGCCCTAGGGAAAAGAAAGTTATCATAAGTTGCCTACATCATTTTACAAACTGTGAATATAAACAAGGGTAATGGAGGCAGGCATAAGAGAGGGAAGACTGGAGAGAACAGAACAGAACAGAAGAACACACAGCTCTGACCTTCTGCCGGCGAGCAAGTGTACTTAATGGGTCACCCAATAAACTGCTGCAGAAGAGAAACGTCAGTGTTCTTTCCCTTGGGTTAAAAATTGTTTTAAGCACTGGTTACAACTAGAAGGAGAGAGAGAGAGAGGTGGAGGGAGGGAGGGAGGGAGTGAGAGAGAGAGAGAGAGAGAGAGAGAGATAGAGAGAGAGAGAGAGAGAGAGAGAGAGAGAGAGAGAGAGAGAAGGAGGGAGGGAGGGGGGAGGGAGGGAGGGACGGAGGTACGGAGGTACGGAGAGAGAGAGAAGGAGAGAGTGGGAAAGGGTTTTTACACAGCTCATTT
>BOPN01000525.1:221022-226022 GCA_017312705.2 Penaeus japonicus | reverse complement strand
GACCAATCCCCAATTAAACCAGAAGAACAAAAAGGGAGGATTTGCCTGTTGCCTGATTCTCACAGCCCGCACTAACTATGTTCCTCATGACTTTGGAAGTGTTTATTTGGTTACCTATTTGTTTGGTTTTTGAGGCAAAATTTAGCCAAGGTTAAACTTTTGTATTGTTTGAACTATGGGTTAGTTGGACGCCAAGCAGTCATTGTGTCTGTCATGTACAGCTGTGACAACAATGAATTCAAATGAAAGTGGAAAGTGTAGGTCAATAGTAAGACATTCTTCATCTATATCACAATATGAAAATAAGGAAGTTCTTTGATCCGTAAAGGGATATTCTCTAGTTAATTTCTGCCGGGCAATACAAAAAACGTTGGAGTAAAACTAGTAACTGCAAGTTATGCCCCTGGATACAATATTTTACTAATGGCAAGAAATATGCAGAGAAAATAACCAGTTTCAAATTTGAAGGAAGACTATCTGTAAAATTTGTTACTAAATGTACTTGATTTTATTTGAAATGCAAAATTTTGTCAGATTTTCATTTTCATGATTAAGTAACAAAATTGTTAGTTATGCATTCTTAACAGATAATTAAGATTTTTTGAAAAGAAAGAATGAAAAAAGTTTTTATGAGACTGAGACATATTCATCAATAGACAATGATGTCTGGTGTGTGACAGTCTTTTTCTTCGCAGATTTAGATCAATAGCACTTTTAACATTAACATCTTCAACATATTTCATTTCTTAAAACCTTCATTTTCTATCTTTCGTTTGGAGTTGATTTTCATTTCATCAACCCCTGATGGACATGCGTACTATATATTGGTATGTTCTGGTGAGGACAAAGGGTAACCTGCACCAATATTCCACAAAATACCAAAAGATTATCCTGAAATTTTCATTCCATAAGAATTCCAAAAATAAAACTACACATTTTGTGTGCATTTTATTACAGTAGATTGCAATGATAATTTTATGTGCTGATGCGTCTTTTCTGCCTAGGGCCACGGGGTGGCACGTCCTTTAAGGGGGAGAGGTGTGTTTATTATCCCTTAAATTTTTTATTTATTTATTTTTGTTTTGTTTCTAACACTTGATAAGTAATCCAGACCAATTTACTTGCTAAGACCATTTCCATATCTTTTATAAACAAAATAGGCATACTAAAAAGTGAAACTGGTTTTACTTGGGAAATGAACATAAACATGGATGGAAAACATGAATTTACTAACATTTGCAGCAAGTGATTTTTTTTTCATTTCAAAGGTACAAATGACTAGTCTAGCCTTTGCCTTTAGTGCAGTGTAATTGCAGAATAGTGATAGTTTAGTCACAAAAGAATGACTGTTTTTATATCATATTCTTGGTACTCTGACAAAGCTTAGTTGCCAAAAGGAATCCTTTGTGGAGGAACCCTCTGATTGACAAGCTGAGGAGGAGGATATATGAACTGGTGTCTTTGTTGTATAGTGTATGTGCAATAGATTATTTAGCAGATGTGCAATTTAATTTTCCATTTCTCAGCTAGAAAAAGACTTTGGATAGTGGTGGTGGCCTTGGTGTTCTCAGTGTTTTTAAAAGGGTGAAATGTGATGGACATTAACCCCATAGTCCACTGTGGTTAGATCTAGTGACTTGTGGTTTTGGTAAAAACTGGCAATCAAATTTCCTTGTTGGTTCATGCACAGAAGATGAGAACAAATGCAGCTCTTATATTCCATGAGCGTGTATATGTAGCATGGATACAGTTCTCAGGAAAGGATGAAAAGTTATTGTTGTATGTCTGAGACCATGTAAAAAGGTCATTGGTAAAACCTTATTTGTAGATAATTGTTTTTCTGAATGAAATCTAAATCTAAATTAATTTCAAGTTCTTGGAGTGTTAGGAGGAAAAGCTGATCATGAAGTACGGTCAGATTTACAAAAGCCTAAAAACTGTTGAGCCAAAAAGTAGGATTTCCCCTCAGATGAGTGATGCTTTTGATTGATATTTTTCATAAAGAATAAGTGATGAACTGGCCTTTGTTGTTATTCATGTTGAAGACATTATTATTTTGATATTATTTCTCACCTCTATACATATTAAGTTTTCATTTAATTATCTTTAGATAAACTTGAATTGTTTGCATTTGCTGAGTGCCACAAATAAGATTTCTTGCTATACCAATATGTTGGTTTATGATCTGTTAATTCGTAAGTAAATTAACACATGCTCTTTGTTATGTCAAAAGATCCTATGATTTTTTGAGGCATGAAAGAATTTTCATAAAAAATATACTCATGTTATATCATTTAATTGATATTTATTATGGATTACACTTACTATTTGGATGATAAGAGATTGATCGGTAAAGTTCTCACCTATTTGGAATTTTGAGAAATAAGTTACAACACTTGATAGATCAAGCATTTTTAAAACAATTTCTTATATAATTTTCATTGCAAATTAAGCCATTTATCCACCTTTTGTTTAAAGCAATTGTGGAATGAAAACCTCTGGTGTTGAAACGTAACATGACATAATTCTGTGACTAGTTGTTATTCTTATATTAAAAAGATGTTATAGAAGAAGATTTTAAAATTGCCTGATATACTGAAAAACATATTTAGACTTGACAAATACCAGTAGATTTCATAATGTTTGCTGTAATGAAGCGAACACTTGCACATATCATACCATGCATATGTGAAGGATGGCCTGTGCATCAACTTTTTCTCTGCAAGGAAGGAAGGATAGGATTGCTTTCTTAGTTTATTGCTGTACCCATTGTGTACTTTAGCATCCAAACATTCTCTAAAACTTGGTTGTTTGCTGGCAACCTGTATATTAAAACTGATAATGTTAGTAAGGGAATTTCGTCTTGCCTTTTATATCATGTTAAATATATCATTGGACAGAATATGATGATAGTAAAGTTTCCCTTTAAGAGATCTAACAGTAGTCAGTCAAATCTTGGTAATCATAATCCATTGAGAGTTGTGTACACTTTTGGTGCCTTAATGAACAGGTTTACAAAAATGCACTTCTCAAGATGATATCTATGCTAGTATTGATAGAATCTCCTTCAAGTTAGATGTAACATCTTCAGAACATCCTTCTGTTTATGGTTGATATTAGTTGTGAACTTTCAATTACTCCAACAACTGGCCAAGGTATGAAGCAGGTTACACTGCACATGAAAGTTATTAGGGTTAGAGTTTTGCTCTGACAGATCTCATGGAAATAGATTTGATGTTTTGAGAATTGTTCATTCTTTTTGTGCCTTAACAGACAGAGCAGATAAGATGCTTTGCTGTTCCTCTGTGCCAACAATTTTTTTTTATCATGGGGCATCCTGTTCTTATTTCTTTGTAGCCTCCTTGGCTAATCAAGCACTGATGCTTGCTTCACGAGATGGTTGCTTACTGGCAGTCAACAAGCTAATTGGTATCAGAAGTAAAAAATCTTGCAGCAGTCATGATCATGCTCTTCCTTTATGCACAAAAGAGGAGTTCCATTTTGACAAGATTAATGAGGGCTAATATCCAGCAGAAGATTAATGGGAACTTACATTTGACTAACAACCAGGTCATCCTTTTAGTTACCCAGCTGTCACCCTGAGGGCCAACAGCGTTAGTTGACATTAGCAGCCAACCATTATTTCCTATTTTGCTCTAGACACAACAGGTCATAAGATATATGTAAGATGTTGATATTTATTTGTACTTTTCTGGACAGATATAAATGATATAGATATTCATGAAAAAAATGCAGGACCAAAGTGTCCATTCATTTAAAGCTCTGTCAGGTGATGGTTAGCGATCAACTTTCCCCGACCATGTGGCTAGTTTTCAAGATTTCCAACAGATGATACAACAACATTAAAACCTCAACTGCCCTGCCTTGCTAAAACTGAATTCCTTTTTCCAAAATTTGAAGCATACATATCTGGCTAGAAAATTTTTTCTTTTAGAAAAATCATGCTAGTTGAGTCCATAGTCTGACCTATGTTGGCTGGATGAGCAGAATGGATGGTCTGAAGACATTGCCAATTGATGGTGGCTGACATCAACCGCTGTTGGTTGGACCTCAGAGTGTTAGATTATAATTGCTCTACATAATTCTGAAAGAAATCTTGTTCATGTAATGAATGAGATACATATCTTGTAGAATTATTGCCCATGAAATATAGGATCTTATCATGCAGTGAATAGAAGGAAGACAGAAAAATAAATATTTTATTATGTTATGGTTATCAAAGTAAGTTACATACATACATACCCACATATACCCTCTTGTATATGTTTATATATATCTATATCTATCTATCTATATATATATATATATATATATATATATATATATATATATATATATTTATTTATTTATATATATATATATATATATATATATATATATATATATATATATATATATATATATATATATATATATATATATATATATATATATATATATATATATGTATATATATATTTTTTTTCATTATCTCTCTTCTTTTTTTTCTTTCTTTTTTTTTTTTTTTCTCTTTTTATATATATAAATATAAAATTTTACACATACATATGAAAATGATTAATTATCTGTCACTTCATTTTGACTACATTTACTGTTTGACATTGATGTAGATAGAATAATCTCTGCTCAACTTATTCATTATGATAAGATCTGATTTTTTGTAGCCTCCATTGCATTGTTAGCTAGCTTTGCCACAAGTAGGAAACTCCACATTTATATACATTAAAAGCAGAATGGCAGTATAGTATAGTGAAATTAATGGATTTATTGACTTAATTATGAAATCTTTTGCATTTCTAAGGGATCAAAATATATTCTTGTTTGCATAGATAGTTATACTGCAATGATTTTAGGCATTTACTGAACCCATTGGCACTGGGAAATAATTAGAGTACAACTGCTGCTGTGCCAAGTTTAATATCAATGTTACCTGCACAAGATAAAAATTAGGAGTGCATTGTCTCTGATTCTGGACAAAC
>BOPN01000525.1:201022-216022 GCA_017312705.2 Penaeus japonicus | reverse complement strand
CATCCAGTAGATAATATTCATACAAGTTTACAAACTATTAATGCTGTATACACTGTAAGGTGTTACATACTCCATTTATGAATCTAGTATGACTTTAACAAGTATTAAAAGCAACATTTATGTAAAGTACTGAATGTATCTTTGAAATGTAATGTGGTAAAGCATTAATCTGAATTGAAGTTTTTAAAGTATTACATGTGTGTATATATATGTATATATATATATATAGAGAGATACATATATATATATATATATATATATATATATATATATATATATATATATATATATAATATATATATATATATATATAATATATATATATATATATATATATATATATATATATATATATAATATATATATATATATATATATATATATATATATATATATAATATATATATATATATATATATATATATATATATATATATATATATATATATATATATATTTATATATGTATATATATATATATATATATATATATATATATATATATATATATATATATATACATATATATATATATATATATATATATATATATATATATATATATATAATATATATATATATATATATATATATATATATATACATATATATATATATATATATATATATATATATATATATATATATATATATATATATATATATATATATATATATATTATATATATATATATATGTATATGCAAATACATATTTAAATTATATATATATATATATATATATATATATATATATATATATATATATATATATATATATATATATATATATATATATATATATATATATATATATATATATAGATATATATATAGATATTGATATAAATATAGATATGTATACTCTAGAACTTGATAATCAAAAGTGTTGTGGCTTCCATGTTGTAAACACTGTTAGAAGAAAAAAACAAAGTGCAAGAGGGCTGTTGTGTGTATTTGAAAACTTTCATACTACAATGTTCGCGTGGGCCTCGTAGCCAATAGCAGCTTTTGTGTGAGTGTGCGCCGCCAGTCAAATTTAAATATAAGTTGATAAACCAGTCAACTCTTTTCATTGTGTTTATGTACATTTATGTGCACTACAGCACTTACATATAAACAATATATTCACAAATGCATACCCATAGATATATAAAAGCTTACAGACACTGTTATTCATAAGACATTAATGATATATGTTGATTGTGCGGCAGAGTTGGAGGTGTGTAAAAGTGACAGGTAGTGTGTAGACATTCCTAGTACTACATGTTACTGCAGCAGTAACTATAGTAGTAGATATTCTGACATAATAGATTTGTATTTATATTTTCTTGTTGGATTTTAATACTAACTTTGTACTATGAACGATCAGTAAATTTTACAAAATGTTTTGGTCTTGTTTGATACCTTCCTTTTAGTTTTGATTATGGAATGAATGATGGTATATCAATATGTATTACAAAGGATATTTATCAAAAAGGATGTGGAAACCACATTATTAACCAGGAAAGGAAAATACAGTAAGTCATTTGAGTAGCTACTAAATTGTAAATTAATGTGCATTAAAAAGCTATATGCATCTAATATTTTTGAAATCTTTTTGAAAACCTATTGCTTGATAAGTAACTTTTAATTTAAAAGATCTCTTGACATAAGTGATGTTAAATATTTGACAAATCATATTTTGCAATGTGATGTGTTGAAAATGGATGAATATATGCCACTGTCTTACGATGAATTGATTAGCGTCTGTCCGTCTCAGTTCCCAATCTGTCACAGACTACCTCAGTCTCTTTAATTTTGTGACTTGTTAATCAGAGTAAGTATTTCCTGCTTTGAACTGGTGATCAGTTTCGTTAAAGCTTTTTGGCTATTTCACATATACAAATGATGATAATTGTGGAAGGAAGACCTCTTAATCCTCAAGACTAACATATCTTTGGAAAATGAAATAGATTTAGATATCTGGATAATCATTGTGTGACCATTCAGGCAATACATTCTTAATTGGAACATCATTCTGGAGCATTACTACCCAAATACTTTTGTTGCCTGTTCAGTATAGTTTTACTCCACATTTTATTTAATTAGCTTCTAAGGATGACATACAGGTTAAATAACACAAAAACTTCCTTAAATTGTAAATTTATTACTTACACTGCAGTTTGAGCTTAAGATACAGCTGATTTGAAATAAAGTTATTGTTATAATTATTCTTTTTTATTAAATCTGCACACCAAATGGGTCTTTTGTCTTCATACTGGCCCTCAACATTTGATTAAAGTACTTAAGCTAGTTCACACTTTACTCTGCGAACAAAAGCACAGTCGTCTATCACTTTACATGCCATTGATCTAGTATCATTTCAACTACTCATCATGGTCTGAGATATTTGGTCCACTAGGATTAAATTATACTTTACTTGGTTTGAAGAATATCCCATTCATTCTAGTAACCTTACATCATGCATTCTACTCTATCAAGTCATAAGAAAAAGAAGAAAAAAAATGGAGAGAGTAATAGTGAAAAAAAAAAAATTTGGATTGAATATTATTTCTCCTCACAGAAAATAAGAGACCTTGACATCAAATCATCATACTGATAAAAATCATATTTTGGGTTGTATGCATTTTGCAAATTCTCATAGAAAAATAGTCATTTAAAATATTAGATTATCCAAAATTGAAAATCAAAGACTTCACATGAAATAGGACTAACCATCTACCTCGACTGTTTGCACTTCCAAAGAGAAAGACAAAAACTACTTCATACTTCTTTTGAATAAAAGAATGAAGTGAAAACAAAATTCATGTTAGTAATGAATCACTTTTTTTCTTTTTCTCACAAGCCTATTATCACTTATTTGTTTGTTTCTTATACAGACATTAGACCAGGAAATCTCTGATTTTAAGGGCATATGGTTGTAAAACACTAGAATGCTGTCCGCAATAATGATACTATTTACAGAGTAAGACTTACTCTTGGTGGGAAACTTTTAAGTTAAAATATCATTACCAACAAAGATATTAACATTAGTATGATCAGATACAATAATCTGTTTAATTACAACATTCCGAAATTTTGTTATAAAAATGACCACGTTGGTTTTGATTATTTGGATATTTTTTTCACATTTTCTTAAATTTCATAAATATTGTTTTTGTTCTTTACTCTTTGCTCTTTACCTTTCAGTAGCCATTGCTATATGAACATTTTATGCATATTGTGTGTGTGTGTATGAGTATCATGTATACATCTATAGTAGCATATGTACTTCCACACATAAAAATGAGTAAATCAAATGCATGTAGTAGACACACACACAAACACGCATGCATAGGCTGTATAAGGAAAGCTCTTTAAAATGCCATCAAGAAGGATATTACATTGTGGAAATTTATAAAGTTATGTTCATACATAATGGCAATGTCCCCAGTGCAAATAAACTAAAATACAGTTTTGTACATGTCACTGGATATTCACAGTGGATGTTTTCTACCAAAGAACTGGGGTGAGCCATTTCTGCAAAACCAAAGTACAATTATTCTGTATGTTCCTACTTGATTTTGATTAAGGAACGTTTTGAACACAGCATGTGATCTGCAGTTTGATTTTGATAATTACTGGATAATGAAAGAAACGGTTTAGATTCTTTGATGAATACTTCTTTTTAGCAACACATATGAAAATAACAGAAGAGGATGTAGACTTGATTTATAATGCAAGCAGATCCATGGCTTCTAGAAGTTACCCTACTTCACTCCCAAAAACACATATGTCTATATAAACTTATTCCTTTTTTAATTAAACTATTTTTCCAAGATCTTAAACCCTGTACTTACATAAAAATGACAATCTTCTCTTATCTAACCATTTAAAATGAAAAAGGAAACCATGTTTTTGACATCTGACATCAACACAGACAGCCATGGAGGTCGACTCCACTACTTTACAACAAATATATATCTGTAGACTTTCCAACAAGACAACGATTACAAAACTGCTCTATACAATACCAAATACTATCTCTATCAATATTGTCATTTGATGTACAATAAATGCACTTACTTTATGTACAACGGTTGTGCTCTGGTTTTGTGCTAAAACAATGATATGATTTCACTTGCCAGTGAATGAAAACATTCACAAATTAACAGAAGGTTCAAAGTCGTTATCGTACACATACAATAACCGATATATCATGTGAAATCATACATACATATTAATGATTGTGGAGAATGTAAGTAAACGTAAAATGAACTTTACAAAAATGGTTGTGTGATGGGAAATAACATACAGAACCTGTGAATAAAGCACCATATTAATAAAATCAAAAAATAAAAATCACTGGCAATACTGCACAACAATCTGGTCATGAATAATGCATTAATGTGGAAAAACTACTGAATACTCTTCTTCATGTACCACATGTCAAACAAATTAACAGTAATCCTATCTAAGAAGATTTTTTGTTGAATTCTTATAATTATACAATATGGAAGTCTTAGATACTGCAATCATTATTCAGATATAAACCCAAGGGCATTTTGCCTCCTATATTACAAAATCTCTAATATCATAACCTCAACTATACATTTTGAAGTGTGGCTCCCTAAAAAGGGTACCTGAATTTTGTGGAGAGCCAAGAGAGGGCACTCTGAACCTTCTCTTGTATTTTGGGGTCATTGTGCACCTTCTTTGGAACACCAGTCTACAAAAGTGTTTCATGTTGGGAAGATGTTGATTTTGTCTAGCTCTTCCTAGGTTCCTTTGGTGGGCCACAGGTGGTGTCCTGTGGCCTGGAGGTGAGAGGAACAGCAGAGCTGGGACATGTTATATCTACCTGGGCTTTAGCATGCGCAAAATCTCACATTTTGCTTGACTCTACTGTGTCCATAGCGATTTCGTTGGATGGCCTTTCCACGTCTCCGTTGGCATTAACGTTTCCCATTTTCTCTAGTTCCTTCTTGCTCAGCTCGTACACGATTCCGGCGCCAATGCTGTCTCCGAGGACGTTCATCAAGGTACGGAATCGGTCGCTGGAAAGCAAGAAAACACCGGTCATTTAGGTTTCAAATTTAGAAATGGCCCAATTAGGTAAATGAGAATTGTGTTATCTTCTCTTGTCAAAGGACCTCCTGAACTATTAATATTAAACATCATGTACAAAAGAGTAATATGAAGGAGTAAAATACCACAAGATTTTTTTCTTCTGAAAAGTATCATCATAACTATATTTCAAGAATGGTGTTTTGCAATAAAATATGTAAAAAACAACAACAGTTTTATAACAATGGTAGATTTACTGCTTTATAATGCCTATTATTAATATTTGTCCATTATGTAGAAAATGTAAAAAAATAAAAGCTGACAGAACAGTGCAAGTCGGACTCACAGCAGCCAATCAACAGCAATGATAAGAGTGATGTCCTCAGCTGGGAGCCCCACTACATCAAGCACCATTACCATGGTAACCAAACCAGCCTGTGGGATACCTGCTGCTCCAATAGCTGCTGCAGTGGCTGTGATACTGTTGAGGAAACAGATCCATTTAGACGGGTGGCGTAATATTTTTCATCCAAGACTCGTAAAACTCATTTTAATCAACTAAATATTCTATTTGGCCATAGAATTTGTAATACAAGGACGCCGCACATTGTTCCAGTTCATATTGTCGACCACCGAAAAGCTTACCTAATAGCAACGATCTGGCCAATCGTGAGTGCCATGCCTCTGACTTGTGCGATGAAAATGGCGGCCACTGCCTCGTACAGGGCCGTGCCGTCCATGTTGATGGTGGCTCCGATGGGGATGACGAAGCGGGTCACACGCGTGTCGATCTTGTTCTTTTCCTCGAGACATTGGAAGGTCACAGGCAGAGTTCCTGAGCTGAAGTTGGATTTTCATTCATTAGTACTAGATCAAAACCTACCTCGTGTATTTTACAACAAAGTTATGCATTTGTGACAAGTACATAAATCCTGGCGAGATGTTCACGAGTGCAAAGCCGTGTGTGCATGGCGATTGGTTCTCGAGGTCATGGCACTCGCCTGGAAGCAGTAGCGAAGGCCGTGATGTAAGCCTGGGTCATGTTGGCCAGGAAGCGGAAGGGCAGGCGTCTCGTGAGCAGCGTGTAGATGGTGGGAAGGACGATCAGGCCGTGGATGAAGATGCCCAGGACGACCGTGCCGAAGTACAGGCCCAGCTGGCCGAGCATGACGCTGAAGTCCTCCATCTCAATCATCATGGACGCCACCAGGAACAGGATACCGATGGGCGAAATCCTGTGGGATACGGATCATATTACATACACACACACACACACACACATATGTATATATTATATATATGCATACTCATATCTATCTATCTATCTATATCTTCACTTATCTATGCTGAAGGAAACTCCAACTGTACGCTGGTTTATTCCCCCTGCAAAGATCTGAACCGCTGGTGCTTCGACTGACCAGATGAGCCAGGAGGTGATGACCATGGAGGCGTCGGAGAGCGAGTGGAACATGTCCAGGAGAGGCTTGCCCTTGGGACCGAGCTTCGACAGCGCGAGGCCGAGCACTGTGGCGAAGCTCACGAGGCCCATGATGTTGAGGGCGCGCGAGTGCTCCATCTTGATGTCCCATTCCTCCTTGGGGAGCACTGGGGGAGAGCGACAGAGTCAAGCAAGCTACCCACAGGGGGCGGGGCGGGGCGGGCGGCTGTCACCAGAACAAGCGTGCAAGGGTTTGGTCACTGGCCTTAGCTTTGGAATGAGAAAATAAACCTATCTGGACATTCCATGGTGTATAATACCGAAAGGTCAGATGTGACTAACTTCATTCAGTGATTCTAGAATGTATAGAATACCTACAGTGATAATGAAACGGTAACTGGCTAAGTATGAATGAAAGATGCAATATTAGTCACCATATAATAAGGGCTGCGAAAACTGCATTCTATCTATAAAAATAATCATATTTACAGCAATTTTTCTGAAAATCTGTTTGACGCTAACCTAACTCCTTGCTGAATAACATAGCACAAGACTGCTGTCGGAAATCTTAGAGCGCACTATATCTAAGAGGGACAAGAGGGGTCGCTCTAAGAGGCGGTCTGCTCAACATTCCACAGGAGGTGACATAAACCTGTCACTCTTCGCATTTACGAGCCTGGGGACAACATTCCTGCTTGGGAGGATGCACAGGGGTTGAGGGAGGAGGGAGGGAGGGAGGGGGAGGGGGAGGGGAGGGTGGCTTGATCGCTTTCCACTACATGCATACTAGATGGTCATTAACTTCGCAGTGACAGGCGAACGGGCCTGGCTGGGCTGGGTGCAGTGCAGAAGGAGGGGAGCGGGTGAGACGGGGATCACAAGTCTCTAGCTGCGTGTACTAGGTCTTCATGCATTCTGGCCATATCCTCTACAACATCAGATGTTGCATGGTGTTTTCTTGGTTGGGTGACCTTGCTATGTTGCGAATGAGTGTATAATTCAACATTTAAAATTACTAGCTTAAAGCTGATTAATTTCTTTTACTTTATAATGCGCATATACATTGTCTTCTGATGGGTATAAAAAGCAAGTGCATGGGTAGTTATGTATCTCTTTATAGAAATCTAATGGTCAAAAATGCCTTTAATGCTAACAACCTAGATTCCATATGAACAGTGTGACCATTACTGTGTAGTGAAGTGCTACAGGTTGTGCTGTGCATAGACTATAAAGAGATAAAAGGTGTCACTATATATTCCTTTTTCGAAATGCCAGCTTACGTGACGCGAAGTGACTTCACAGAGGCTGCATTCCATGAGGTGCAAGACAAGGGAAGAGAACCCAATATACCAGCGTGAATCACAGGCTAACGTTGAGTCAAGAATCTCGGTCAAGGGAAAGACATGTGACTGCATTCCCTGTGACCTTTGAGAGTAACGGATTCTCAAGCCCACAGATTCAAAACACCTTAAAGGTCATTTCATTTTACACACTATGCAAATCTCAGTATCAGAAGGAACCATCTACAATACACCTAACAAGCAATTATAACACGGAGATGTCCCAAAGTACTTACTCCAAGCTTCCGTTACGTTGTATTCAAGTAATCCTGTAAAGCAGGTTAGGGGGAAGCGCTTAGAATGGCCGGACATCTTTTTCCCTGCGCAATATCTTTCCTCATCGAATTACAAAGTTGCTTTCACTGAACTGATAAACTGAAATACTGCATAAACGTGTCAATATATGAAACAAATACTGAGGACGTGGAAATGCCTCCCAGCTAAGGTGCAACTTTGTAACTGGATGCTGAATCTGCGATATTGCTCGGGACAAATACGCAAAGGGAGAGTAAGGAGAGAAGGGCGGAAAATTGGGAAGTGATGTAAATATGACCTCGTTTCAACTTCGGGGTCAAATCAACATACCGGTGTTCCGAAGGTTCAGGTTGTTGAATGAGTTAGTGCGTACGTTAATAAGTTAGTTTTATTTTCCCGATTAGGACTTCTTCAAACCAGGTTAGGTGAGGTTGAGGATTCGACATGGATTTCGACGTGAACCTTCAGACTTGCGGAAAATCGCACTTTATACGGACACCAAAATCCACAAAGAGAGCAGACCGAGTGAAGTGAAGTGACATGGAATGCCATTAACAATTTGGAGCAATATACAAGACACCGAAGCACCATATAAATAGCATCCCTCCCGAAGGTGCCCTTGAGCCCTCAGTGGCGAGTACATTAAACAAGCAACCTGGAAGGGAAGAGTCACCATTAGGAAAAGTTCCACCACCACAGAATTCCCGGGACCACCAAACACTGAAACAAATAATGAACACTGACGCGGACACCCCTCATTCTTTCATCACTGACGATTTCAATCCTCTGGACAAAATATGATACTCAATCCGCAGTGAGTGAATGAGTGAGGGATGTCCCTGTGTAGCAACAGCGGTGCGACAAGAGCAGTAGTAATGGCCAGAGGTGCAGCAGCAGTGAAACAGTGAGGCTTGGCACTGGTCGGCACCATACACGCTACTTACAGGCTGTGCTGTCATTCCGGGTCCAATTATACTTTTCCTCCCATCGGTCTATCCCTGAAAAGCAATGAGACGTGAGTAAACGGCCCCTCGCAACGAGGCAAGAGGACCTCGTGCATGCAAGAGACCTCGCTCATCGAGGCAATTCCGGCGCTGACCTTACGCACGGCGGCGGGGCCCACGAGGACTCTGCACATTAGTCTCAACACATGCACACACTCGCAGTTCTCAAAGAGAGGCGATTTGAAAGAAAAATAGATCGCACACACTTCCTGTCGCTAAGAATGGCGCCCTAAACAAAGCAAACAAAGACACGCTCATGTGACACATGATACTTGTGGGAAAAGCTTCTTGACAAGTGAATGGGCAGTCTTATTAAGCGCCATGAAACTCGACTTTCAAATTTCTTTATTATCCTATAAGGCAAAAACGAAACAAATGCGCATCGTTCTTAATATGTTTACAGTACTTCCGGTAGACATAATGCCATTAAGACTCATGAAGTAGGATTGGGTAACACTTCAGTGTGGGTTGACATGACAAGTCGACGTGGTCCTTAAGACCATGAGAAAATATGAATAAACTTTTCAATTCATAAATTCTTTTACATTTCCTACTTAAAATACAGCTGTCACCAACCACCGGGGATTAATCGCCCATGATTTACCCCTGGTCTCCGCTGCAGGAGGAGGAAAAAGCCTTAGCGGAGTAATCCGAGACGGGCGACATCTGCCGGCGTAAGAAGAGCGCGCAGTTGTCGCCTCCGTCTTCGCTTTGGGAGACAAGTGTGGGAAGGCGAGGCTCTCGACGCAAACGGGGAAAGCCGCGGGAGTCGCGTTACACGCCCATCGGCCAAGGTGAACCACCATCTGCCGAGGCAGAGCACCATCTGCTATGGGTCGAGTTTCATAACGGGTGGCTCTAGTGCCACCTGCGGAGGCTGAATGCCGATCAGCGAGATGCTGCATGATCTGCTGAGAGCCAAATGCCACGGAAGGGCTGCTGTGCCTCTAGAGAGACGCTGTGCCACCTGCTGGCTCGAACACCTACTAATGAGGGACGCGGCCTAGGGCACGGTATGTACATTTGACTAATATTTGCAGGTACTAGATTCTTACTTGCGACTATACTTTAGTTCATACGACGTGCAAGTAATCTAGAAACGCTACAAAGGAGAATGCATCCGGTGCACTGACATGCAATACACAACTGCAATAAGCAGGTGACGTTTCTATTATATATTCAATACAAGTTACTAGTCTTACTATTGTCATTATTACTATCATTACCATTATCACCATCATTATTGCTATTACCATTATTATCATCATTATTATTTTCATTATAATCACTATCATCATTATCATCACTATTATCATTAGTATCATTATCATCATCATAACCGATGTATTGATTGTTTTTTTCTGCCCTTTATATCTATCTGCATTGTTCCCTTGTAAAGCAGTTTCTTCCTAACCCGCAGTTAGAATAGAAACTCCCAGCGATAAGACTACGGAAGCCCTTCGGAGTAGCACGGGTCACGACGTGGCGACGAGGCGTGGTAAGGAGTCACGCCCGGGTCCTTGTGACACTTTTTTCAAAAGAGTTATAGGCACAGGAAGGACGCAGGTTGTGGGCTCTCCGTGGCTCGCGTTTTCACATTCTCTCACGCTGAATCGTATCTTTGAACATGTTCTGGATTCTCTCTCTCTCTCTCTCTCTCTCTCTCTCTCTCTCTCTCTCTCTCTCTCTTTCGTAGAATGGGTGAAAGTGATTTTAGAATTGGGCATTAACATGAAAACTGCAAAATATGTTAAGGATAGTTTTAGTTATGAATTGACTGAACTGAAATGCAGTTCCAGAAGAAAAAAAGACAAACAAACACACACACATACACAACATCCGTAATACCAATCTTGATCCAGGTGAGTCAGTTCCACAGAAGGTATTTTGGCATTAGAAATGGCGGTAAAGAGGAACTTTGAATATCAACAGTGATAATGATAATCCCGCTCATGACACTTTGCACTTCGAAGAAAGCGAATCCTACTCACTTGAGTCATTGGGCTCCAGGACTGGCTTCACGATGCTCGTCTTGTGCTGCAAAGGGAAATGGCTGTCAGTGTCCCGCAGAGAAACTCCCTCATTTTAATCAACTTCTCTGTTTCAGAATTACTCATCTTATTATCCATATATCTTTTTGTCTGGGTGTCTGTCCGTTTGCAAATACGGATAAAGTCTCTTTCCCATCGTATTTCTCGTAATCAAATGATTACTCTCTCTCTCTCTCTCTCTCTCTCTCTCTCTCTCTCTCTCTCTCTCTCTCTCTCTCTCTCTCTCTCTCTCTCTCTCTCTCTCTCTCTCTCTCCCTCCCTCTTCCTGCCTCCCCTCCTCCTTCAATCCTTTCCTGTTTCTTCCTCCCACATTCCCTTCCCTACCTCGCCCTTCCTCCCTTCTTTTACTTCTCCTTCTCCTCCTTCTTCGCTTCTTTCGCCGGTTCGCCCGAGCGTCACTAAAAGCCCTCTCCAAAAATAGTCCCCCGCCGCTCTTCAGAACCCATAGCGCTCGCTACCAGCGTATGTGAGAGGAATTTGTCGCGATGTGGCATCACTGATCGAAGGACTGCCCTCCACCCCGGGGTCTATCTCCCCTTGGCACTCCCCAAAGGCATGCGTAGGTGCGACCGGTGCCATGGGTACTATATTCTCGCCGAGGGAGGAAGTGCTCGCCTTCTGTGTCTTTTTCGATCGCTGCGACTGTGTTGGATCAAGGGAAACACACAAAGCGTCCCTGGGTCTTTGGGTTATTGCCATGACTGCCTTCAGTGTTTAGAGAAAGGGGGAGGAGAAGGGGTTACAAAAGAAAACTCGAAATAGATATAAATAATAATAAATATAAATATGAGTAAAATGAAATACCACATAAAAGGGAAATAAACAAACAAACAAAAAGGCAAAACCGAGAGCAATGATGGCCAAGTGTCGGAAACAGGTCGTCGAGGCTCAAGTGGAGGCGGATCCGACTGGGTTTCCCGTCGAGATCTTCCCAATGCCGATCTTGCTTCACTCGACGTCTAATCAATTGGAAGTCGTCTCTAAGTGTATCGGAGAATATTGCTCTTTCTCGAGATGCTCCAAATATATGAAATGGGGCTTCTAGACCATCGTGAGCAACAGTTTATACACGCGGCTTCGATCCAGAAAGGCCGAATGGAGTATTTAATGTTTTATGAGATATGCTGAATGCTACAAAAAACATGTGAGCTAAACTATCTATAAAATGCGATATGATTGGAAAGATCTCCGCGAACATGAGATTAAATGGAATAAAACCAAAATAAGTGAACCCTACTTCCCCTCCTACTGCCCTACATGGATCCCCTGCCCCTTCGTGAGTAAAGAAGGGCGGTTGGGCGTGGTGAGTAAATATTGAGTCATCGAGGTGAGCCGTGGGGGGATCACTTACTCATCTCGTTAAGCTGTTTGCTTCGTTGGCTTGTTGATGTTCCTCTCACTACCATGGTAGTAATAATAATAAAATGCAGTCATACAGATCTCTCTCTCTCTCTCTCTCTCCTCTCTGTCTCTCTTCCCCCTCTCTCTCTTACACTCTCACTCCCTCCTAAGCTCTCAAACTCCCAAGCTCCCCCTCTCTCTTGAGCTCTATGTTCTCCAAATCCCTTCCCGACATCTATCAAATAAACTCATCCTATAACTGCCGCCTCGTAGCCTCTCCTCCATACGCAATGTCAGTCCTTTTTACGGCTTTAGACATGATACTTCTCCCCCTCTCGAAACAGAGCTCCCCCCATCTTCCCTCCCTCTTTCCTCCCTCCCACTGCTCACCTTCCCTCTCCCCCTCTTGCTTTCCCTCCCCAACTCCCTCCATTCTGGATCCACAGGCGGGCCTCCTCTTCCCCCTTTCTCCCCTCCCTTCCCCCTCTCTTTCCACCACGGCCTCTCCTCCCCCACCCCTCCCGCCCCGGAGCCACAACCGGAAAATCAAGTTGCGCTCAAAACCAAATTGCATTTTCGCCTTTCTCCTTGTGCGCTGAGGGGATCGAGGAGGCGGGAGAGAGTGAGAGGGAGAGGGAGAGGGTGGGTGGGTGGGTGGAGGAGGAGGGGAGGAGGAGAGCAATAGAGATGAATATTAAAGCCATTTTTGCCCCCCCTCCCTCTCTCTCTCTCTCTCTCTCTCTCTCTCTCTCTCTCTCTCTCTCTCTCTCTCTCTCTCTCTCTCTCTCTCTCTCTCTCTCCCTCCCTCGCTCTCTGCCTCTCTGCTTCAGAGTAGTTGTTTCCCCTTTCTCGTATTTCCATTGGTACAGGATCTTAATTGGATACCTCTGACTTTATGGAGTAGGGGGCGGGGCCTCTCATGATATGCCCATATCCTCAACCTCACTTACGTGTATCCTCTCTCCACCCTCCACCCTCCACCCTCTCTCTCTCTCTTTGTTTTTTTTTCTCTGAAGGAAATCGTGGATGAGCGAGTGTGTGACCGCCCCGGGGATGCTTCGTGAGCAGAATAACTTTCCCCCGAGAGGGCTCAGCGGCGGTGCCTGCGTGCCTTCCTTGCCTTGAGGGAGACGCCGTTTGTGTATCGAGCGACTGAACGGCTGCGGCGACACAGGCGGCTTGGAAGCGCTCTTTGCCCTAGGCTCCGTCATCAGTATCACTATTATGATCATCACTGTCATTATTATGATTATCATCATAACTCTTAGTGAAACCGTCCACATTCTTTCTTTAAGACGCCACTTTACATTTCGATCAAAGCGGCATTACAAAACTATGTCGGTTACATTCTAGACAGAGAATGAAAAGAGAGTGGGCGTGGAGAATCAAGAAGAAATGGGAGATATGAAATAAAAGAGAAAAAAGAGACATGAAGATATGAAAACGGGGAAAGAGAGAGGCGGGGAAATAGGAGAGAAGAAAGCGACATGTCAAGAGAGGGAAACCTAGCTATTACGAACGCACGACGGTGGCCAGAAGAGAAGGGGCACTAAAAATCGAGGCAGGTAGCAAGGGAATAACGAGAGGGGGAAAGGTGCATCTATCTCCCTATCTCTATCTACCTATCTGAGGTGATGCCGTTTTGCTGAGCCCGCGAAGGATCCCTCGTGAGGCGATCGAAGACGAGGAAGGGAAGGAAAGAGGCTTCGGGACTCCCTTGACAACGTGTAAGGGATCAGGAATCATTTGACATGAAATATGGATTACATTCTGAAAACCAAGCGCGTTCGAGAAGGTAACTGTTAACGAAAAAGAAAACAAACAAACATATACCTTGATACAGAGAGAAGGGAAGAAAGAACTAAACTAGACGGTCTTTGAGTCGGCAGATTAAACACTCCAGAAAGGTCGAGAAGGCTGTAGTGTAATACAAATCTTTTGCTTCTGCATTCGAGTCCCAGAAAATAACCTCCCACAAGCACGCACACACGCCTACACGCACACCAGTACGCACGCATGCGCGCGCACACACACACACACACACATAGCCACACGCAATAAAAATGCAGGTCTCCCACTCATCCAACCACAGGATAAAACAGGCAGTCCGGTCTTAAAGGCAAAATAAGATTCAAATTCACAGGTACCCCCCCCTCCCCCGAGAGTCTTCCCTGCGAATTCGGGGATCGCAGAAGGGGATTCGACACTTACCGTTTCGAAGCAGGCTTGGATCAGGTTCGGCGGGAAGAGGTTCCTGCGAAATGGAATGGGAATCCGTGCTGAGTAAGAATAAGAATGCGCTCGCTTACACACACACACACGCTCTCTCTTTCTCTCTCTCTCTCTCCCTTGTCTAAATCTATCTACCTATCTAGATATAAAGCATCTATTTATCTGTCTATATATCTATATGTCCTTAAAATCGTGAGTTCCTTAACTTCCCGATTATCTTTAATTTGTCCGGGCCAAGCTTTAGTCTATCCCTAAGTCTTGGTCTTTGCCACTGCATGAATCCGTCATGCA